>CM037866.1:6977162-6994289 GCA_021292105.1 Anadara kagoshimensis | reverse complement strand
TGTCAGCTACCAACTAATTTTCTAAGAGCGTTACCACAAACACATAAAAAAAATTTCTTTAGCCGAATTAAACCTCACTTAATGATTGCATCAAGTCTAGTTTGTGTTATTTGTCTAAAGCTGAAAATGTCCATTTTCTCATTTGCCACGCTAATAACAGGTTAAGTATGGCCATTTCTTATGATACATTAGATACTATGTTCATTTAATGTTTAGAGACAGCTGTTCTCATAAATAACTTTTTAATATTTATATTTTTGTAACTAAACTTTCCGTTTTGTTTCAAAAATAAAAAGCGCACCAAACAATAATTTTTTAAATTTTGTTACTTTTTATGTTATTCTCCTATATTGATAGAAGTTTACAATTTTCACTAAAAAACAATGTATTGTGTTCCTTTGCCAGCCCCATATGTGTGTACTAATAGGTTGAACTAAGGTATCAGTTAATATGCCAATCTCCTAGTTTAAGTCTATTATACAGGCGTGATCAGGCCTTAATATCAATGCTATAGAGCATGGGCCTATATATTACAGGAATTAATACAATGATTAATTTTTGTATTTATTTTTACTAGTATTTTTTTCAACACACACACATTGTTGTTTTTATGGCCAGGTTTTATTTTTCTTTAATGGTTAAAGAGTTTATTTGCAATTTTATCTGGTTAAGTTTTGGGTGAAAGATTTGATTTTTGTCATTTGTTTTACATTGAAACGTGATTAACATTTAGAAATTAGTGTATAAATATGTGTATATAGACAGACAACAGAACAGGTTTAATTTTCACCTATATGGAGTCAAAGAAGTTGTTCCTTTGTATTCTTATCTGGATAAGTTTTGGTTGAAAATTTTGATTTGAAGTCCAACTAACAAACATTTTGAATTTAGGTTATAGGCATGTATATAGACAAAACAGGAGACCACGTTTTGTGGTGTCACCTGACTAGACAACATGCAGGGATTACTTGCGGCCGTGTCCGCATCAGAGCATTACTTTGACGTTGTATGTTCAAATGACTCCAAACTTGGTATGCATGTTTTTGGCAATGACTCGAAGTGCAGTGCACAAGAACAACAACTCTATCTGGTTGTTTTGAATTATTTCCTTTGATTTTTATAGATCATTTCTTGTTCAGAGCATAAATTTACTATGCATTGTCGGGCGACACAACTGCTTCCAAGAAACATGTCAAGTTTTGTACAAACGGCTCTTTTCTTTACAAGTATGACTCTCAATAGTGCTAATTTACTTTATTTAGTGGTGGTCTTATTTCAGCTATTTTCGCAGTAGGACAAATTGCACTAATTCGTGATTACAGTGAATATAATGGAGTACCTTTGAATTATGAAGTACTTGTTCACAATTACTTACGATCTCAAAATAATACATTTACAGAAATTGTTTCTTATTTATGACAAAACAATGGGAACCTATGTTGTCTTCTGACAATTTTTGTTTCATTTAATATGTTAAATTGGTTTAATTTTTTATTTTTCCATTTGATATGTGAAATAGTTTTTTCATTTTCTGAGTAGTTTTTTCCATTTCTGAGTAAATTTGTTAAAAGTTAGTTTTACCAATAGTCTTATTTGATTCATTTAATACAAATAGCTAGTAGTTTAAGTTTACAACTTGTGATGTCAAAGGCACAGACATCGTGCATGCTGTATGCATAGAAAAAATGTCTCTATAACGATAAAACATGTACTAGTCTTCCAAATCAAAACTACTGGGAAAACTCTGTACAAAATTTAATATGCATGTTGATACATGTTTAATGTTTGACAAAAAATATGTAGTGGTACTGTACCGATTCATGGAAATACATTAATCCATAAAATTGTCTAAATTGTCCTTTTTAGGTTACATTTGTGCATCTTAGCAATAGAGGACAGTTGTTCAATTTTTTTAGAATTAATCTTTATTTCTTCTTTTTTGAATTCAGCAACAACATTGCTACCGAAAAAATGTGATTTCCTATTTTCCATCATGCCATATTTAAAGAAGCTGCTTTTCTTCAAACTCTAAATTTTTAACCATAAATAAATGTGTAAACGTAATCATGTGTGTCACAAAACACCAAAGGAATTTAATTACATTGAAATTTATTTTAGTTACCATACCTCCCTAGGATTTATTGATCTCTCAGGGCTCAAAATAGGGCGAAGTTGGGCGATATCTTCGTCCTGTTCAAAAACTTTGCTGAAACTGCCTAAAAAGCGAAGTTCTAGTAGCCTAAGTTTTGATAATTTTACTTAACCCTAGAGGGGCTCTGACATGACACACATTAATATGTAGGTTCAGGTACCTCCCAATATACCCAGGTGTGTTAATCCGATAATTATAAATTCATCAACCTGTTGATTGAAGTAATTAAAGGTCATCATGATGAAAAAGGCCTAATTAACTGCTACAAAAACAGCTCTGTCAATGTTTATGTATTAAGATGAAAACCAGAAGTCCTTGTTGTAAACATACAATACACATTGTTTTTTGATAAGAAACTTTAATAAAATAACGGACCATTTCAAAATGTTTCTCTTCATAAATTAAAGTAGTTTACAGCTGAATGATGTTAAATCAGCCAAATCATCTCTAGACATTGGAGTAGGACAAACAAAAATCCCAATGGCTATTTATAGGAACCATCTGTTTACACAAGGGGAATAACTCTATTTCAAAAGAATGGCCTAGTGCAATTTTAAATTTTTTAAATTTTTTTTAATTAATATTTTTTTCAAAAGATTTTCACCTTTTAATTTTAATATATATATATATATTTTCAATTTTACATTGTAGTTGAATTATACCGGTATCCAAATTGCTGTTAAATAAATATGTTTCTTGCTTTAATTGACCATTTAGGAAAAGAGTCTTTGAATTACAAACAACATTTTTGTTGAAATCATATCAATACATGTATATAATTAACAAATAACAATAATTAAAAAAAGAAAAAAAAAAACCAATAACAATAATACAAAAATAATGAAGAAATATATTTATATGGAATTCAAAATTATAATTACTCTCTTTGCACTCTTCCGGTAAGAGGATTGTGAAATTTAAAGTTGATTTTTTTTTAAATATGCCAAATTTTGCATGCAAAAAACTTCTCCCTATATTAAAAACTTCTCCCTAACCTTGGCTTAGGGAGAAGTCACTTCTCCCTGTTCAAAAATCTATTTTGAGCCCTGATTTCTAAATGTAAAACAAAACTAACCAGAGCAGCGATAAATTTTAAAGCTACTGCTTATAGAAACAATGTTTTACCCCAAACACTGCTCAGAGTAAGGCAGTGAAGAGTTAAGAAAGAAAGTATGGAAGACCTCATGGATGGCATTGAAACTTGCCCATTTTGGCATTTAATATGTTAAATAGGTTTAACTATGCCCATACTTCATTTGACATGTTATAGTGTTAGTTTTGCTCATTTTCTCATTTAATTTCTTAACAAGGTGTATTAAAAGGTGTATTTTTCTCAAATACACATAAAAAATTGTTTATTTTTTCATAATGCCAATAAATATTGCAGTTAATGTTTCAAGTACCTTTATTTTTATGTTGTATACATATCTTGTATCACAATAAAGTTAGTTTTCTAGTTGATTCCGAGTTCTTTATTTTTATATGTTTTATCGAACATTACATATTATGTTGCTAAACTTGTCATCTGTCTGTTTATTGACTGTCCCTTTCCTGAAATTCACCTTCATTTCCATCTAATTTGAATGTCATATTTACGCAAAACATGACAATATTTAAAGCTTTTGTTTTTTTTTTTTTTTTGGAAAAGTTTTTTTAAATAATACTTCATAATAAATCTTGAATAATACCGGTACTGCAAAATAATTCTAAAAATTCAATAAACAGTATAGGTTCTATCTCAATTGATGTGAAGGAGGTGTTCTCTTGAGTTTATTTATCAAGACCCTTTACAATTACTAGAAACTTGGCAGTTGTGAAATGTGACATGGATCTTGGACTGGTATGTTTGTATTTAATTTGTATTTACATTTTGCTACATATAAGACATGAAATAGACTTTGTGTAATGTCAATTAGCTAGTAGCTAAATGCATATATAATTAATAATTTAAACAAAATTTTTAAAAGTTTGATTTAGAATCTATGAATTTACACATGGTAATCAGGGGTTACATGAGATGACGCATGTGTGTCCACTCAGTCTTCAAAGCACAACAAATGACTGCACAAAACCATGGGTGGGCATGTAACCCCTAATTACCATGTGTAAATCCATGGAATCTAAATCAATTTTGTTTAATTAGCTCAACTAACTATAGCTTGTAAGCGTATAACATGGTGAAGTGTGTGTCCATCTGTAAACTTTAATCTCCTCCTCTGAAACCACTCTGCCAATTGGAACCCAATTTGGAATGGAAGGTCCCAAGGATGAATAAACCAGGCGACTCCACCTGACATACAAGATGGCCACTATTGCAAACCCTATAAATGGTCATTACACGTTTATCAACTATTCAGTTCAAATTTGATATTTAGAAAGTAGATGTCTAGCCATTTAATGTATGGAATGGGTTTTTCAGTAACTTTTTCTATTTACTTGTAATTAGCAGAATATGCTAAATTTAAACGATTATATGAAAAATCTTCTTCTCGGAAACTACAAAGACAGTTGAAACTAAATTTGGGTTGGGAAGTCCCTAGGTAGAGTAGATGAAAGTTTGAAAAAATCAACATCCTGCAACATCCAAGATGGTTTCCATTGCTATAAATAGCAAAAACCTGTAAATGGTCATTACACGTTTATTTATTAATCGATTTAGTTCAAATTTGAGATATAAATTGAAAATGTACAAGCCTAGTCATGTAATATGTAATTGTTTTGTTGACTAAATTTTCACAATATGACAGGCATCTTGTCTGCCAGTTGAGCAATACAGGCCCTATTGGGCCTCTTGTTTTATGGCCTATGATCTGCTTTGACAAATTTCATCTATAGATACATAGGATGTTTTTGGTTGAAATTTTGTGTGGTGTGGTTTTAGGTGTCTGGGGTTATATCAAAAGTTTAATTAAATGTGATATCCATTATCCCCATTGATTGTAGTATATCGTACAGACCTGTCTAAAGTTTAACACCAAGCTATCGATTTTGCACGGAACCGCTTCCTCATCTCAGGCTCCTTATTAGCTATGTCTCGACAGCTTTTTTCTGTAGCTACTGTTTATCTCATGATCACTAGCTGTCAATATCTCAGTCACTTGACAGCTGAGATTTGACTCTTTTTTCGTTAGCTCAGTGTTAAACTTTTGACAGGACTGATGTAATTTACAATATACAATGTAGTATATATCGTACAGGCCTGTCTAAAGTTTAACACTGAAGCTAATGATTCAGTACCGAATCCATTGCTCTTCTCGTCTCCCATGAGCTATAACTCTGAAACTTTCTTCTGCAGCTGCTGCTCATTTCTTGGTTACTAGCTGTGGATATCTCGACCATTTGACAACCGAGATTCGCTCCTTCTCGTTAGCTCAGTGTTAAACATTCGACAGGTCTGTACTGTGTATATTTATTACACCTAACCTTTGAATCTGGCAAGTTTTCAGTTTATTGTCTGTCGCCAAAAGTTCAAACTGTTACTGGATATTATTTAGTATAATTTTATATACTGAACTCCCCCATAAAACTGCCTCAGGAGCTCAAACGTATAAAGTGGGAGGTTGTGGGTACGAACTATAGTCTGTCTCCAAAAGTTCAAACTGTTACTGGATATTATGCAGTATATTTTTATACTGAACTCCCCCATAAAACTGCCTTAGGGGCTCAAAGGTATGGCATGGCAGATCGTGGGTTTGTTGTGGGTACAAACCCCTGCCCATGTCATACATCATACAGTAAAACATGAATATAACGAACGCGCTTTAAACTGAATACATGGATAGTACGAAGTCAAATATTGTCCCCGACCATATCTCTATATAAGTCTACATATATAACGAAGTCGGTTTATAACTAAGTTAAAAATAGAGTCTTCAGGGCTTCGTTATAAATGTGTTTTACTGTTCTGTCATGTGCTACTTTTGAATTTTTATGAAATAATATAATTCAAAAGTAGCACACGACAATCATGTGCTACTTTTGAATTATATTATTTCATAAAAATTCGACGAAAGTAGCACATGACAGTTCTTTAAAATTTTAGATGCAGATGGGATGATGGAGAAAACCACTGACAAAAAGCGAAACTGACAAAACCTCCTTGTCTAGGATCTGCCCATGTAGGATTGGAACATAGGTCAAGAGATGATTGGTAAAATGGCACTTTACTCAGTTAATGTGAACGGCTTAGTATATTAGAAGAGAATAATCTGAAATTTCTCCTATCAGAGAGGTGGCAATGATATTGGGTGCATCATAATGGGGTTGTGCTGTATTTATGAAATCTGCGATTGCAGTTTTAATTAATGTTCAGATGATTGTCAGGGTTTAACATCTACATGTGGCCTGTCAGTGTTCATGTTGGTTGTGTAATTAGCATATATACACTCTATCACCCCTATCCTCGTTAGTCCATGACATAATTAACTACCTGCTCAGGTATTCCTAATTACAAAATAATTATAACGAGACCTTGGTACTACCTGTACAAATACCCTGGTTCCTAATTATTATATAACAGATCTATTTTTAGACGCAGGTGTGCTCTTTTGTTCCACATTTTATTTAAAATCAATTGAAGATTTTTAATTACCTTTTTAAGAATGGATTTTGATATTATTTGAAGGCTGCTTTAAGACAATTTTACCTATCTGATAATAGGTAATCTCAACTTTATTGTAAAGGGTGGAACATTTCAAAAGTAGAGGTTTGTCACTGATTTCCATAAGGTGGGAAGTTTTCGTTGGGCACTCTGGTTTCCTCCACTTTGGTATAAGTGGAAGAAACTTGACAAGGGCATAAAACACTATTTCTCCACTCCACTCAAAAATATATTTTCGAATTTTTAGGTTTCGTTATTTGGAAAGGTGTTTTACGTGTCCCAGTCAAGATTATTTCACCTTTTACAGTCAAACCTGTCTATAAAGACCACCCAAGGGAACCAGTAAAAGTGGCCTTTATGGGCAGGTGACCTTTATATGCAGGTTCAAGTAATATGAATAAAGAACAATTGAGATACAGTTTTACTGGCCTTTATAAGCAGGTGGCCCTTATATAGAGGTGGCTTTTAAGGCAGGTTGGACTGTATATCAAGGTGGGCATTCTATATTGATAGATAAAACTAGTTTGAAGCCCTAGTGAGCAAATGATAAAAAGTTGATCGCCAAGCACTGCTATCAAGTGGTAGAAATTTGGGTACCAAGTTGCCAAAAACCTGCTGAGAGATAGATAATAGCTGCCCAAAACTTAGAGTTTAAGGGAAACAAGACGAGGTGCCTACTTGGTAGTGGTGTTTCGATTAGCGGCGTGTTGAAGCTTCCGATTCCGATTATCGATGGTGTTTTTTCATAATCGATCATCATATGTTTCCGGAATCCGTGTTCAGTCCTTCACCATTTCCATTCTGGTCTTTAGAAAGCCTCGCCAGGATCTGCGTTTTAACAACATGGCGGAACAATGGGTACATATATAGAAAGCAAAAGTATACAAATATATGCAAGTACAGTGCTACTAGTGAGTTTACATATATGTGCTAGTGAGATTATATCTAATATTAATTGTTAAGCACAAAAAACACACAATCACTTCACAAACAAGCAGTAAAATTAGAAAAGCATGTAACCGATTATAATCGGTAAAATCACATCGGAAGCACCAACAGATTCCAACCGATGATCGATTGTGATTTTGAACTGATGTCCCATCACTACTACTTGGTACCGATCTATCAGCTTAGTGTTAAACTTTCGACAGGTCTGTACTATACTGTACCCAACTTTTATGAATCGGTTATTCTATGTGAAATTTTAATTTTGGTACGGCCCCCAATTAGAACTGAATGATTTTTCAAACTAATAATCTGTTAATTACAATCAGAAGTAATAATTCATATATATATAATGTATTATCCGCCGCAAACATTTACCCAAGTTTTTTCCGTCATTAATTTTATTTCGAAATTAGTTTTTCGTCTTTCGTAATTCCTGTACCTTAACAAAAGAAACCCCGGTTCGTTATTCCGTTTGCCAATTTATTATGAAAATATATGCATTTTGTAACAATCGAAAATTAAAACTAACATGCAACATATATTTTTTTAAGTAATTAAAATCGGTAATTACGTATATATAAAACGTTTTTTACAGACGGAAGGACAAATAGATTTTTCGATGATTTAATTGTTTTGATTGTTTCTCAATGAATAAAGAAAGAACATGTGTAATTGTTCACTTAAAACACTCCCTTAGAAATATCCAATTTCTCTATATGGCAGAGGGATCGCAGTGGCCTAGTGTCTAAAGAGAGTGTTTTCTGATGACAGTACCTCCGACAGCTTGGGTTCAAATCAAATGTGGGCAAATCTCATGTGAGAAGTTTTGCGATTTTTCTCTGGGCACTCTAGTTTCCTCCATCTAAATATTGTCTGCCAAGACAAGTAAAAGAATCTTGACTGGGGCATAATAGTTCATTATGGTACTCCACTCTACTTCACTTGCCTCAGTATAAGTGAAAGAATGTTGAGACATTGTCCAATATATTTATCATAATATCTGAGGAAGGTGATGTACAAGTGAACCACAGTCTCTTCTGACAGGCCATGTTTACCTAATAGATATGACAGTCCTTTGATTTTAGATTACAGCTGTTCTTTAGATAGCAGATCTGTGTTCTATTCTAAGGTGTACATACTTGTACAATATATAATTGACAGATGAGCTTTACTGATTCTGAAGGGTCCTGTGTCTTTTTAATTTAGATAACAGGTGTCCTTTAAATAGCAGGGCTGTGTCCTCTGTTCTAAGGTGTCCATTAAAATACAGTACCAGATATTTTCCATATACACATACCTGTACAATATGTATAATTGACAGGTGAGCTACACTTGTTTTCTGAAGGGCCCTGTTTAGATTCGGGTGCCCTTTGAATAGCAGGGCTGTGTCCTCTATTCTAAGGTGTCCATTAAAATACACTTCCAGATAGATATTTTACATATACCGACCAGCACACACACACACTCTTATACAATATATATAATTGACAGCGTTATGATTTCTCGTCTTTGTGGTTTATCTTTATGTTCAGATTTTATCATTTATGTTGAAAGTTTTAGATTGGAGATATTTTATTGGGTAAGATAAGGGACCTGATTTATTTCTGAACTGCATATTTCATATACATATATATATAAATGTTCCGAGAGGGTTTTCGGTGCAAGGTTAACATTGTTAAAATTTTAGGAGTTAATGTGGAGTTTATTCAGGATGCTAGTGCAATTAAATTCTTGTCAGTATTGATTAAGGTATGTGTGTATATGTGTGTTTGTTTGTATGTCTGTCTAATGGACTTTTGCCTAATACAAATTTGCCAGAGCTGTCCTACTAGGGCCTGTCATTTTTGCGCTTGAATTTTTTTTTTTTTTTTTTATTGCATTGATACAAAAAGAATGTAAATGTGCCAATGTGTGTAAATGATTGTATAATTGAGGTTGCTTAGATGCTCGGATGGGAACTTAAAATAAACGAGGTTCCGTGTCTAGGTAGGCTTGGCACGCTAAAGAACCCTGCTGTATAATGCCATCAGCGCAACGCACAGGCAAAATTTCTGCACCTTCGCCTATAGCTGGCGACATCTCGATATAAAGAAAATATTCTGGACTGGGACATTAAACACCATTACTCAACTCAACTCAACACAACTCAACTCAACTCAACTCAACTCTCTCTCTCTCTCTCTCTCTCTCTCTCTCTCTCTCTCTCTCTCTCTCTCTCTCTCTCTCTCTCTCTCTCTGTGTGTCTCTCATTGTTTTCTGGATATTTTCATTATGCTCAGTTTTTCCCTCTCATAGTTTTCTGGATATTTTCATTATGCTCAGTTTTCCCCCTTTTTCCTTTTCTTTGTGGCCTAGCTTTTCTTCCTTTTATGCTCTCCCTGTTTAGCAGTTTTCAATTTATGCCTTCTCTATCTTCAGTAAATTATTAAATGATGATTGTGTAATCGCTGCCAACTTTTTTATTACATACTGTAGTTATGAGAGGAATATCAGGAAGTATTAGATAACAGAATCACTTAAAACGAAGAATAGTATCACCATCGGTAGTTAAAACAATTTCCTGTCATCAAGCCTATATTTCCTGTATATTCAGAGAGAGGTGGTAGGCCAAGGACGTCTACTTTCTAAATAAATTGTGCAGATTTTGACATAATGCTGATTTTGGCACCTTTTGTATACATTCTGTAAATTATTAAGAAAAGGGTAGTTGTCTTCTTTTGCTTGTCATTGACAACATCCTGTATATTGAGAGAGGTGGTAGGTCAAGGTTATCCACTTTCTCCCTTGTCATCTATACAAATTGTGCTGATTTTAAATGACCACTTTTATGCCAGCTATTACACAATATATATATATATATATATATATATATATATATATATATCTATCTATAATACACAGCCTGTATATTAAAAGAGAAGTTTGTCATGGACACCATTTCCCTTCCTTATCATTGGCAATACCATGTATATTGAGAGGGTGTAGGTCAAGGACGTCCACTTTCTTCCTTATCATCTGAATAAATTGTGCTGATTTTGACACCTTTTGTACCCATGTATCTTCAGCCTTCTTTCTCCTTTACACATCAAGACAAAGTTAATACATTAAAATCAAAAGTTTGCACATTGGCTATCAAGCCGCATGTAAAAATTAAACTCTATCATTCCACAATAGAGGGGTAGGACACCCACTTTCTCCCTTATATTATCATGTATACAATCTGTGCTGATTTTGGCACCTCTTTTACCAATTTTTACCAAATTTCTGCCCCTTCGCATATAGCTGGCGACGTCTCGATATAAGTGAAATATTTTTGACTGGGACATGAAAAACCATTACTCAACTACTCAACTCTTTTACCAATTTTATATATACAAGAGAGAGAGGTCAAGGACACCTACTTTCTCCCTTATCATCTGTACAAATTGTGTTGATTTTAATGACACCTTTGTGCCGGTTATTGACACTCTACATTGATATATATACATGTATGTATTACAGTATACAAGAGGTTTCTTAATTAACATTAATTAGACTAAAGACACAGAAACAAAGGATTTACTTAGATCAAATGAATTGTCTCTCCAGCTGAGATCAGGAGTAGAAAAATTTGGCAACATTTGTTAATTGTCAACTCTATATCTTGATTCTTGCTTTGTTCAGTGTTTGTGCATAATTTATACTCAGCTGAGACCAGTCCCAGTTTTCACAATAAATCTGGAACTAAAATTTTCTTTAATTTAAATCTGGTAAATTTGATACATGTACTTTTAATTGAGAAATTTATTAATTTTTAAGATTGTGAAACTGAGTGTCAGGGGAAGGAGTAGAAAAATTTGGCAACACTGTTAATGTCAACTCCATGACTTGGATTCTTGCTTTGTTCAGTGTATGTGCATAGTTTATACTCAGCTTAGACCATGCCCAGTTTCACAATCATTCCTTTAACTAAATTTTCCTTAATTTAAATGTGGTAAATTTGATACTTTTAATTAATTGTTGATTTTTAAGATATTTATGAATTTAAGGTTTTATTTTGATTGTGAAACTGGGTGTTAGGGGAAGGAGATTCTTGTTTTTGTATATGTGTTGGATTTGTACCGTATGTTTGATGGCAAAATATTTGTATTTATTATGTATTGATCAAGTAAGAGAGACATGTAAATATTAGAATAAATAAATAAGATAAAATAATTGAAATTAATTGAAATAAAATATATTAAATTAAAATTAAATTAAAAAAACAAAATTAAAAAAAAGATAAAAATTAAAATAAAGTAGAACAAAATTGAAAGAACATAATAGAATGAAATAAAATAGAAATAAAATAAAATTAAAAAAAAAATGAAATAAGACAAAAAATGAAATAAAATATTTAATAAAAAAAAAGATAAAACAAAAAAGAAATGAAATGTGTCGACTTAGCCAGTCTTGAGGTGTGTTTGAAGACTAAGGAACAAAACATTATAACAATGATACCATAATAAAAAATATATATTTCAGTATTTTTAAAATCTAATTTTTCTATTTTTTCTTATATTTTTCAGAATTTCTCAGAAAGAAAAAAAAAACAAGCAAAAGACGAATTTCTTTATTTTACTGGTTTTAAAATATCTACCTGGAAAAATAGGAACCATGACTTAACAACTAAACACAGGTAAGTCGGATGAGATCAAATGTAATAATACACAGGTAGATACAGGTAAATGATATACCTGATAAGATACATGTATATCCACACTCAGGTGAGATAACATTGTTAGTTAAGATCTTCGTATTATCCCAGATAATCCATGTTAATCCATTAACAAATACGCAGGTGTTATAATTATAATGAAGTTAAAAGATCAGATAAGATTATGTTAGAAGTGTACTAGTTCTCCGGTACCCCATCCGTGTATTCCCAGACAGTAATGTAGTGGTTTAGTACCTTGGTTAGGGCTCAGTTTGTAGAGCAATAGCGTGCTGGAGGTTCCGGGTTCGATCTCCAGTCCAATACACACGCAGGCGAAGTTAAAGTTGGAAGTGTACTAGTTCTCTGGTACCCCATCCGTGTATTCCCAGACAGTAATGTAGTGGTTTAGTACCTTGGTTAGGGCTCAGTTTGTAGAGCAATAGCCTATGGTGCTGGAGGTTCCGGGTTCGATCTCCAGTCCAATACACACGCAGGCGAAGTTAAAGTTGGAAGTGTACTAGTTCTCTGGTACCCCATCCGTGTATTCCCAGACAGTAATGTAGTGGTTTGCGTAGCATAGTTAGGGCTCAGTTGGTAGAGGGCCAACCTTTAGTGCCAGGCTCAATTCCCAGTCCCTACACACAGGTGAAGTTAAAGGATCAAATAGGATTAAGTTGGAAGTGTACTAGTTCTCTGGTACCCCATCCATGTATTCCCCGACGGTAATGTAGTGGCTTAGTAGCTTGGTAGGGGCTCAGTTTGTAGAGCGCTAGCCTATGGTGCTGGAGGTTCCGGGTTCGATCTACAGTCCAATACACACGCAGGCAAAGTTAAAAGATCAGATAGGATTAAGTTGTAAGTGTACTAGTTCTCCGGTTCTCTATTCATGCATTCTCTGACGGTATTGTATTGTAGTGGTCTGGGTAGCTAGTTCAGGGCTCAGTCTTTAGTGCTTAGAAGTTTTGGGTTCAATATCCTAGCCCATCATGCAGGTGAGAATATTATACTGAAGTGTACCAGTTCTCCATTCTGTTTGTCTGATGGCAATGTAGTGGTCTGGGTAGCTCAGTTGGAAGAGCACTTTCCTTCAGTGTTGGAGGTCCCAGGTTCAATCCCCAGTAAGGTCCTGTGTTTGTCTTCTTCCTGTAACAGTTTTGTGGCAAGTGTAGCTCTTGGGAGTGGTGCACTGGCATTTGCTGGCCATATGAAGTCCCTCTGAGTGAATTTGGGCAAGATAAAGACCACTATGATAGCTCAGTTGGTAGAGTTTTTGCATCATATGAGGTCAGGGTTTGAATCCTGGCCTGGTCTGACCAAGACGTAAGCAGGAAAACTAAAAGGATTGAGGAAAAATGCAGGATTGAACAGGGGATTGATTCTTGGACCTCCTTGAGTATAAGTGAGAACTCCAACAACTAAGCAACCTGGTCAAACCATTACTATTCAAACATATTGGTATATTGACAACCATAAGTGGAACGCCCCCTCCCTAATCCACCCCCGCCCCCCAAATGTCGACCTTCAGCAAGTGAACTGACAAACTTATTCACACTAGGATTCATCTTGAAACCTGGAATTTTATAAAATAATCCATTAGCCTGAAAGTAAAAGAAAAAATAATTAAATCAAAGTGAAATGTGTGCAAAATTAATTAATTTGATAGGCAATACAATTCTGATTGTGAACGAAGATTGGTTATACATTTTTGCATTAATTGTCATTTCTACAACTAACGAGATTTTATTTTCAGTGGAAATTAATTTCATTCTCTAGATAAAATAATATAAATTCCCTTTCATCCAGTTAGTAGGGGGCATCAAACAAAAATAAAAGAATAAAGGGGAAATTACGTAAGTGTTAAAGATCCGAGTTTGCCTCGCTAATTAATATTCATGAATTTCTAATTATAACTGAAAGGGACTTTTACTTGTTAGACTCTTGTAAGTGTTAAAAATCTGAGTTTGACGCGCTAATTAATATTCACGAATTCCTAATTAAAACTGAATGGGACATTACTTGTTAGAGTTTGGTTAAGGTCTGTGATTTAAAATTATGAATGTAATTAATTAGCATAAAAGCCCCCTCCCGACTTTCCTCCCCCCTCCCTTCTCAGAAATAATTTAGTCCATTGATTCAATGAATTGTTAATTAACAATGAATGGAATGTTTCCTGATAAAGTCAGGATTTCTTTCAGATGGTTATGAATGTGTTTAATTAGCATAAAGCCCCCCTCCTGACTGTCCCCTTCAAAGCCAACCCTGTCTGATTGTCCCCCCTCCCTGACTACATCTGTCCTTAGATGTGACATCAGTGTTGTTCATTACATGTTAATGATTATCTAGCCTTGGTTGGTTGACATATATACATCAGTAACAGATTTGTTAGAGGTCGTCAGTTTAAACTCCATCCAGGTCTGACCCAACGCTTTAAAGCGGTTAGTGATTGTTCTTTCGCCAAGCACTTGGCATTGTGAAATGAAAGTCACTACTGTTTTTTTGGATGAGAACTTAAAATAAACCAGGTCCCATGGAAGGCTTGGCATGATAAAGAAACACACAGGCAGTGTCTTTACCTTCGCCTATAACTGGGGACATCTCAATATTAGTGAAATATTCTTGACTGGTACATTTAACACCATTACATAACTCTACTCAACTCTAATCCACCACCACCCCCACCCCATCACAAAGATTGATTGCACTAAGGGCTCTGATTGTCACTTAATAATTTCTAAATTCATTCTTTAAAAAGCAGTCCATAATTTAATATTCTGATAAAAACTAAAGAAAAGAGTGTCAAAATTTCCATAAATTTCACAAAATTAGGCCACCTTGTTACTGCTTTGAACTAATAGTGTCAAAGTATTGTTTTTATCCAGATAAAATTCTCTTTATTTAAGATAAGGAATTGTTTTTTCTTTCACTTATCACAGATTTTAAATTAACAACATAAATAATAATTAATTCTTTTAATCATTCAGCTCATGAATATTCATGAATTCCATCACTTGTCTAATATATTTTTTAAATCCTTTACCTTATGCATATTAGATTTATATTGCCGTAACTGTGGCCTTTTCAATTTATAACAGATTTCATTTTTTTGTGAAAATGATTTTTGTGTCTCATAAGTCAATTATGGCCAGATGTAAATTATTGTATTATTATTTTTATGATTTCATGATGTTTGATTTTAAACTATGCATGTTAAAATTATTTACATGTGGCACTTGAATAGCTATTTCATTTTTATTATTTATTATTATTTATTATCATTATCATGGCCATACCAGGCCGAAAGCTTGACCAGCACCTAACAACATTATTATTGTCATTATTTTTATTATTATTATTATTATTATCACACCAAATATTATTATTGTCATCATTATTATTACAACTATTTTGCAAAGCCATGTCAATATCAATATTATGCAATCTCAAAACCTTCTTAACCACACCATTTATCATGAAATAAGTTCATGTTTATGTAATTAAAAACACTTCAAATATTTTTTGGTTTTTTATAATATCCCAAGATAAGATGTTAAGTGTTGCTATATGTTTTGTATTCTGTCATTAAGTTAAGTTTCCCAGATAGCGTCTTTTAAACGGTCTCTCATTTTCGGTTTCCCCCTAAAAGAAATATATTTATTTTCTTTTTCCCCACTTTTAATTTGACAATCTAAAAATCTGTTTTCACTCAAAAATATGGAAAAAAAACTAAAGGAAGCATATATTTTTTTTTTTCAAAAATTTGAAAAAATGTATATATAAAATTAAAATAAAATAAAATTGCTTTGTTCAGAAATTTATAAAAAATTTGAAAATATTAAAATTTTTTTGAAAAAAATTTATTGTTCATTGAGACCATTTTATTTATTTATTTATTTAGTTATTTATTTATTTATTTAAATTTATTTATTTATTTACATTGTATTGTATTTAAGGACACATTACCTGTTAAAAATTCCCTTGTATAGATAACCAGATAAGATAATTTGAATATCTCCATTAATGGGGCTTTGATCTTTTCCATAAATAAACCCATTATTAACCTTTTGTTCTGTTGTGTGATTGAATTCCCCTCGTGGAACCCCTTTGTTATGTTACCCTTTAGACCCTCCCATTGAGAAAAAACCAACTGTTTAGCAAGGAGGGAAAATAGACAATATTGAAACTGACAAGCTGTCAATCATTGTAAGGCACCTCCCACTGATTGCTGACAGGGATTGAATTACTACACTCAGTGTGTCTAACACTCGCAGACCATTTAGTCAATATCATACAATGCATAGTATAGCAAGGCTGTGTGTGGATTTTATATAGCAATAGTAGTGGTAGTACATGTGTGATACTAGTCAACTAGGAAAAAAATATTTATCTGTGATGGAAAAAAATATATATAAATATCTAAATCTGTAAATGTTGATTTAAAATAAAGAAAAGTTGATTATTTTTAACATTCTAGAGGATTTTGAATTAATGCAATTTTCGTTTCCGTGGAGATTTTTATCCCAACGTTTATAGATTCAGCTGCTGGGGATTGCATTGTTGTTATTAAAAGAGCTATTCATTCCGAACCGTTGTTGGACGTCTTTGGAAAGTTATTATACGGGAGAGAAAAAATACAAGGAGATATTTACAAAGCATAATTTAGCTTAATATTTTTTCCCATTTTGGATTTTTATGTGTGCAGCCTTTCAAAAAAAGAAAAATTAGTTGGATATTTTCAGGGTTTTTTTTTTGTAT
>CM037866.1:5519662-5594662 GCA_021292105.1 Anadara kagoshimensis | reverse complement strand
GCTCTACAAACTGTGGTCACAAGACAGTGATGGCCATTGTTAGACATATTTTTACTTCCACAAAAAAATTTTATACAGTACAAGCCTGTCGAAAGTTTAACACTGAGCTAATTAAGTGTCAAATCGACATCTTATCTGAACCCCTCGTTACCGATACATTACAGACCTGTCGAAAGTTTAACACTGATCTAACGAATTAGTGCCGAACCGACAGCTCATCTGAACCCCTCGTTAACGATACATTACAGACCTGTCGAAAGTTTAACACTGATCTAACGAATTAGTGCCGAACCGACAGCTCATCTGAACCCCTCGTTAACGATACAGTACAGACCTGTCGATAGTTTAACACTGAGCTAACGAAAGGGAAGCGATGCTCCGTGGTCGAGTGGCAGATATAGTGATAGCAAAGCTGTCAAGAGATGGGTAGATGCTGCCGACAATCTGCCACGACATTGCAAGCAGATGCTATTCCGATTCTGTGCCAATTCGTTAGTTCGGTGTTAAACTTTCTACAAGTCTGTACTGTACTTCTGAAGCTTTTCAACGGTTGCTTTATATCTCTCTACAAACTATCAATATCTCAGCTACAAGACAACCGAGCTTAAAATTCTTTTCATTAGATCTTAAAACTGATGTTCTGTGTCAGGTCAGGCGTAGCATATTAGAGAATCATACCTGACCTTAGCGCACTAAAAAACCACTTCACCTATCATAGTGAAATTTTCTTAAATTGGACGCGAAACCCCATCAATCAATCAATCAATCAATCAATCAATCGATCGATCGATCAATCAATCACCCAATCAGTAGATCAATAAATAAATAAGTATATAAATAAATCAAGCAATCAAATCAATGTTAAACTTTCGACCGATCTGTACTGGAATTATACATGTATATTATATGTATATACATTTATACGTACACCCTTTAATTTTTGCATAGAAACGTTAGTCGAACTGTGAAATTAAGTTATTATCGAAATACTTGCATAACAGATGCATCTCGTGTACTTGTTTATATTAACAGTTGAAAATATCCTATACTTGCAATATACACAAGCCTGCAGAAAGTTTAACACTGTGCTAACAAAAATAGTGCCGAATCGACTGTCCACCTACATACCACCTCCACCCCTCTAATCAGTGGCGTAGCCAAAGCAAGCATTGTGCCAAAGGCACTACATGAACCGTAGGTCCGTCCACACTAGGGGGCCCAGGAGCATACTACCTTCGAGAATTTGGGGAGAAAAGACGTCAGTTTTCAAATTCAGGGTCTCTCACCGCTGTGAATTCGAGTCCCGCTCAGACCACATGTGGGAAAGTGAATTTTCCTTACCGTTGGCCTTTACTGATTCACCTGGTATTAGTATAATGGACTGGGGGAGTGGTACGCTTGTCTGCGTCGTACTGACTGTGTGAGCTAGCACGTTAAAGTAGCCTCGAGTGCGCGCTAGTACAAAGCAGACCATAAAACAAACTCGCACTTCATATGCATACAAAAATTGTTCATAGATTAATTCATAGAGATTAATAAAATAGTTCTCGGCACAAATAGCTGAAAAATTGCTGATGCGACGTTAAGCAACATTCAACCAACCAACAGTGAATGCAAGCTTTATACCACACGGCAATCGTGGCGGAGCGTGCATATAAGCCAATAATCCTTTGTTTGCACATATTTTTTGATAGGAAAAATTAAAAAATAATTCACTCCTATATGAACTCTGAAATGATAGAAAGCGGATTAGTTTTTCCAGCCGTGGCTTTGTCTGAATATAATGGACAAAACCAGATTTTAAATTTTCTTTTCACTCATACAAATATTTTTTTAAAATGCAGAAAAATGCACCAGCTTACTCCATTTTTCAATTTTTTCGAGAGGAATATGCCCATGACCCCTTTTTGTAGACGCATCTGTGGCGCTTGTGGTGCTATTGGCAACTGGCTTGCATATTCATTCATTCCTGGCTATGCCATTTCAATCGAGAGAGAGAGAGATTTAATTCACTTTTTGAAGTTACTTTATACAAAAGAAAAGATGCATCTCAGAGAAACATATATCCACAATTTATAGTTTAAACGAATCTTAATAATAAAAAATAAAACTTACTATATTCGTATCTTTTCCACAGGTTGCTTGTTCACAAAAATCTCACCTTGGTAAACATTTGACGAAAATGTGTGTCAGATACAAAAACGTAGCGTCTCATGTCTATAGGATTAAACCAGCTACTCATGTACTAGTTAGTGACATTCAACTCCTCACGGTGATGGGGCAATTTATTAGTAATTTGAGCCAGTTATGTAAAATGAAATTTAAATTATATCAATGTCTGAGCGATATAAAATTGTTATTGTAGCAGTGAAAATTAATCGAAAATTCTACTTTTTCGACCCGAAATGAAATAAGATATCGTTTGCCACCGTGGGAGTTTGAACTTAATGTATTAAAAATCACCGTTTTACCGAACTACAGGGTGTGCCAAATGACATTTCTTTATTTAATGTGGGGTGATACCCCCGTTTGTATTTTTATACTTGGGGTTCAGGGTGTTTATACTGGGGGTACAGGGTGTGACAAATGACATGTCCATGGTTGTTTTGTTTTTACGGAATGTACAGGGTGTGACAAATGACATGTCCCCGTATGTATTTATATTGGGCGTACAGGGTGTGTCAAATGACATGTCCCCGTTTGTATATTTATACTGGGGGTACAGGGTGTGACAAATGACATGTCCATGGTTGTTTTTATTGAATGTATAGGGTGTGTTAAATGACATGTCCCCGTTTGTTTATTTAAACTGGGATACATGGTGTGACAAATGACATATTCCCGTTTGTATATTTATATTGGGGTACAGGATGTGACAAATGACATGTCCCCGTTTGTTTATTTAAAATGGGATACAGGGTGTGACAAATGACATATTCCCGTTTGTATATTTATATTGGGGTACAGGGTGTGATACAGGGTGTGACAAATGACATATTCCCGTTAGTATATTTATATTGGTGTACAGGGTGTGACAAATGACATGTTCCCGTTTGTTTGTAAATTTATACTTGGGGTACAGGGTGTGACAAATGACATGTCCCCGTTTGTTTATTTAAAATGGGATACAGGGTGTGACAAATGACATATTCCCGTTTGTATATTTATATTGGGGTACAGAGTGTGACAAATGACATGTCCCCGTTTGTTTATTTAAAATGGGATACAGGGTGACAAATGACATATTCCAGTTTGTATATTTATATTGGGGTACAGGGTGTGATAAATGACATGTCCCCGTTTGTTTATTTAAAATGGGATACAGGGTGTGACAAATGACATATTCCAGTTTGTATATTTATATTGGGGTACAGGGTGTGATAAATGACATGTCCCCGTTTGTTTATTTAAAAGGGGATACAGGGTGTGACAAATGACATATTCCAGTTTGTATATTTATATTGGGGTACAGGGTGTGATAAATGACATGTCCCCGTTTGTTTATTTAAAATGGGATACAGGGTGTGACAAATGACATATTCCCGTTAGTATATTTATATTGAGGTAGAGGGTGTGACAAATGACATGTCCACGTTTGTTTATTTAAAAGGGGATACGGGGTGTGACAAATGACATATTCCAGTTTGTATATTTATATTGGGGTACAGGGTGTGACAAATGACATATTCCAGTTTGTATATTTATATTGGGGTACAGGGTGTGACAAATGACATATTCCAGTTTGTATATTTATATTGGGATACAGGGTGTGACAGGGTATATTTATATTAGGGTACAGGGTGTGCCAAATGACATGTTTCTGTTTGTTTGTATATTTATACTGGGGGTACAGGGTGTGCCAAATGACATGTCCGTGTTTGTTTGTATATTTATACTGGGGGTACAGGGTGTGACAAATGACATGTCCCTTTTTGTATATTTATATTGGGGTACAGGGTGTGACAAATGACATGTCCCCGTTTGTATATTTATATAGGGGGTACAGGGTGTGCCAAATAACATGTTTCCTTTTGCATATTTATAATGGGGGTACAGGGTGTGACAAATAACATGTCCCCGTTTGTATATTTATAATGGGGGTACAGGGTGTGCCAAATGACATGTCCCCTTTTGTTTCTTTATAAAGGGGGTACAGGTGTGCCAAATGACATCTCCCCTTTTGTATATTCACACTGGGGGTACAGGTGTGCCAAATGACATGTCCCCGTTTGTATATTCACACTGGGGGTACAGGGTGTGCCAAATGACATGTCCCCTTTTGTTTCTTTATAAAGGGGGTACAGGTGTGCAAAATGTCATCTCCCTTTTTGTATATTCACACTGGGGGTACAGGGTGTGTCAAATGACATGTCCCCGTTTGTATATTCCATGGTTGTTTTTTTTACAAAATGCACAGGGTGTGACAAATGACATGTCCCCGTTTGTTTGTAATTTATACTTGGGGTACAGGGTGTGACAAATGACATGTCCCCGTTTGTATATTTATATTGGGGGTACAGGGTGTGCCAAATGACATGTTCCCGTTTGTTTGTAAATTTATACCGGGGGTACAGGGTGTGACAAATGACATGTCCCCGTTTGTATATTTATATTGGGGGTACAGGGTGTGCCAAATGACATGTCCCCGTTTGTATATTTATAATGGGGGTACAGGGTGTGCCAAATGACATGTCCCCTTTTGTTTCTTTATAAAGGGGGTACAGGTGTGCCAAATGACATCTCCCCTTTTGTATATTCACACTGGGGGTACAGGGTGTGTCAAATGACATGTCCCCGTTTGTATATTCACACTGGGGGTACAGGGTGTGTCAAATGACATCTCCCCTTTTGTATATTCACACTGGGGGTACAGGGTGTGTCAAATGACATGTCCCCGTTTGTATATTCCATGGTTGTTTTTTTTTTACAAAATGCACAGGGTGTGACAAATGACATGTCCCCGTTTGTTTGTAATTTATACTTGGGGTACAGGGTGTGACAAATGACATGTCCCCGTTTGTATATTTATATTGGGGGTACAGGGTGTGCCAAATGACATGTTCCCGTTTGTTTGTAAATTTATACTGGGGGTACAGGGTGTGACAAATGACATGTCCCCGTTTGTATATTTATATTGGGGGTACAGGGTGTGCCAAATGACATGTTCCCGTTTGTATATTTATACTGGGGGTACAGGGTGTGACAAATGACATGTACCCGTTTGTATATTTATATTGGGGTACAGGGTGTGGCAAATGACATGTCCCCTTTTGTATATTTGTAATGGGGGTACAGGGTGTGCCAAATGACATGTCCCCTTTTGTATATTTATAATGGGGGTACAGATTGTGCCAAATGACATGTCCCCGTTTGTATATTGATAATGGGGGTACAGGGTGTGCCAAGTGACATGTCCCCTTTTGTATATTTATAATGGGGATACAGGGTGTGCCAAATGACATATCCCCTTTTGTATATTTATAATGGGGGTACAGGGTGTGCCAAATGACATGTCCCTTTTTGTATATTTATAAAGGGGGTACAGGAGTGCCAAATGACATCTTTTGTATATTCACACCGGGAGTACAGGTTGTGTAAAATGACATGTCACTGTTTGGATATTCCATGGTTGTTTTTTTTTACAAAATGTACAGGGTGTGACAAATGACATGTCCCCGTTTGTTTGTAAATTTATACTTGGGGTACAGGGTGTGACAAATGACATATCCCCGTCTGTATATTGATATTGGGGGTACAGGGTGTGCCAAATGACATGTCCCCGTTTATTTTTTTATCAGGACTTACGATGTGTTTCAAATGACATATCCTATTATGTTTATTTATACTTGAGGTACAGGGTGTGCCAAATGACATGTCCTATTATGTTTGTTTATACTGGGGGTACAGGGGGTGCCAAATGACATGTCCCTGTTTGTGTATTTATACTTGGGGTACAGTGGGTGTCAAATAACATGTCCACGTTTGTTTGCTTTTAAACAATGGCTACATTTGAGACTTTTATGACAAACTTGATAATATCAATTTTTCTATTGTCAACTTTCCTTTTTTATGCAGCAATATACCCGCTTCTCCTGCTTATGGTGTATTTGTTTCCCAATTAATACGCTATGGTAGAGCTTGTTCCCACTACATGGGCTTTGTACAACGAAGCAGGTTGCTTGCAAATAAATTGTTGACTCATGGAGATTGCAAGCCTAGGCTTATCAATGCCCTCAAACAGTTTTATGGCCGTCATCACAATTTGATGTCTTTGAATCTGGGATTACCCTGGATATATTTGACGTCCCATAGTTCCATGTTCCTTTCACACAATTTTGATTACACATGTGGCGGGTGTAGCTAGCTAAACAGGAGGTGCTTATCCTTCCGGAACACCGGACCTCACTTGCCTGGTGGAAGTTAACGTGTCTAACCTAACTTGTCAGTTCTAAAGTTTTTACTTTGCTTCTGGATTGTGATGCGGAAATGGATTTTGATTACTCCTAACTTACTCTCTCTAGGTTTTCTAAAAACAAGGCTGTACATTTCATTTTGACTTTCTAAAGGCCAATTCACACGGTGTATCATGATTTAAGAATCATGCTTTATAAAACATTCTGTTTTAGAATCCTTACCTGTACACATGTTAAATTAAGGTTTATAATCCAAATCATTTCCCACTAAAATGATGGAACAGACACTGGATGATTTTCTTTGTGTATAGTAATAATTTGTGCTGGCTCCGGTTTCACATACATTCCTTAGCTAAGATTTTCCTTAACTTAAATCTTGCAAATTTTCAAATCCTAATAATTTTGTTAATTTTCAAGATATTTAGGAATTTAAGATGTCATTTTTTTTAAGATCACTTCAAGATTAAAACATTTGCATTTAGTTTTCACAAAAAAATATTCACCAGTAATTCCAAAAATTGATTACAAAAATTTGCTAAATTTAAGTCAAGGAAAATCTTAGCTACGGAATGATTGTGAAACCAGGGCCTGGAATTTAGCATTATAAAAGGCGCATGCTTAGAAAGCGTTTGTGGGTGGTAAAAAGTTTCAAAACTTTCCTCAGAATGGACATGACGGCATTTAATGAGTTGCTTATTTTTTGTAATTTTTCTTCTTCATCCATGATGTTTATATATTTATTTATGTTATGGGAAGCTTGTGAACATTGACCTTTTTCTTCCGTTTTCTGATTGGTCAGTAGTAGGTTTGGGATTTAAGTTTTATTAATCTTGATTTACAAAATAGAACATGTTCTATTTCTCAACATGTTTTATAAGCCTCATGGTGCTTTATGTATCACAGTTTCCACACTGTATATTTTGATTTATAAATCATGAATTCATAAATCATTATACACTGTGTGAATTGGCCTTAACTGTGATGACGTTATTTACTTAATCTACACATATTATAATCTACACATATTAAGTAAATTCAATTTCGTAATTACGAAGCTGACATTTTATTGTAGATTAACTTTTCTAAGGGGAAGCCATTTTGTCTACTATAGTTACATAGAACAGGACATTACTATGTATTTAAGAATAAGTAAGAATGTTTCATATCAATATGTTTGGTCACGTGGGTTCTTCTATACAATAATTAGCGTAACGCCGGCCACGCCCACAATGTTCCGACACTGGTCGCCATCACGGTACCAAAACAGCGTCACGGCAACTAATGTTATTCTAGTGTCAGTGACGTCGGTAAATGGTACAATTCAGGCTGAGTTTTCATTCTTTTTGCGTGTAATTCAAGCATGTCGACCCTTTGTCGGAACATTGTGGGCGTGGCCGGAGATCCGTCAATTTTGTCAAAAAATACACCATACCCATTTTTTTTAAATTTTCAATTTAGGAGGAAAAATTGTTGCAAAAATTTGTGTACAGGTACAGAGAAAAACCAGGAACTTTTGTGTCAAATATATACCCCGGTTTCTTTTTCGCGATGAATTAATTTTCACGGAATTGTATTTCATCGCAAATATAGCGAAATTAAAACCCCTGCGAATATAAAGCGCAACACAGTATTTACTTCTACATGTTAACTAAATGCAAGGAGCAAAATGGCATTTTATTTTTAGTTATCTATTACAAATTAGTATAATATCAAAATTTTGCAGTTTTCATCGCAGTGCGGAATCATGAAGTACATGTATACAGTCAAACCTGTCTATAAAGGCCACTCAAGGGAACCAGTAAAAGTGGCCTTTATGGGCAGGTAGCCTTTATATACAGGTTCATATAACATGAATAAAGAACAACGGGGTTCGCCGCTGTACCACGTGGTCAATACCTCTTAACGTTTGTGCGTAACTTTTTGGAAAACGTCAACGTCACAGATTCCCGGAATGACGTCATTTTTACGGGAAAATGTCGTATTGTGCGATTCCATGTTCATCGGAAACAAGCGTTTCGCACACACGTAAGAATGTATCACGTGGTACAGCGGCGAACCCCATTGGGGTACAATTCTACTGGCCTTTATAAGCAGGTGGCCCTTATATAGAGGTGGCCTTTAAGGTAGGCTGGATTCTATGTACCTGTGCACAAAAATGAACACATAAAAGATAAGATTTTTTTTTTATGTTAAAAAAATGATTACCTGACTACACGATACAAGTAAACAAACCCTTAAAAATGGTGGCTGTGTGGCCGAAACGTCTAGGATTTTATAGTATTTTTAGTACTTTTTTTATATTAAAAAAATGAAGTACAATATAATTTCTGATTATGTTATAAAATTAATTAAGAGAAAGCAGAGGTCTGCAAATATTAGAATCAGATTCCTCAACATTACAGTTTTAGTGACTGTGTACACATCACTGTACAGTCTAATTTGCAAAATGGCTGCCCCATTATAACCTCATTTTCAACGATTTAGAAAATAGTTATATAAAAGTTCTCCTTGTAAAACTACAATACAGACCAGTCGAAAAGTTTAACACTAAGCTAACGAAAAGTGAGTGTTTAAGTGAGTGAGTGAGTGAGTGAGTCTGTCAGTCAGTCAGTGAGTGAGTAAGTGAGTCAGTGAGTGAGTCAGTGAGCGTGTGAGGGAGTGAGTTATTGCTTAAAGCCGCATCAGCATTATTGCAGCTATTCGCGGCTAGAAAAATTATAAGATACAATGGTTTCAATAACACAAAGTATTAAAATGTAAAATTAAAGATAACAATAAATAAGTTTTAATAAAACAATTGCTAAACTGATAAAAACCAGTTATATCACAGGCACTTTATAAATAAAACACTGGATTATATATAATAATACAACTATATTTTATGATACAAAATTTGATGTCCAGATTGTTGACCTTGACAAGGAATACATTGGGGGGGGGGGGGTCGAGGTTCGAACGACTGTCCGGAGTTGAGTTTAGTTGAGTAATGGTGTTTAACGTCCCAGTCAAAAATATTTCACTTATATCGAGACGTCGCCAGTTATAGGCGAAGGTGCATATTTTGCCTGTGCGTTGCGCTTATGGCATTATACAGCAGGGATCTTTAGCGTGCCAAGCCCATCGTGACACGGGACCTCGTTTATTTTAAGTTCCCATCCGAAAGAACCGTGACTTTCATTTCGTAATGCCGAGTGTTTGGCGAAAGAATAGTCACTACCGACTTTCAAGTCTTGGGTCAGACCTGACGTGGGTTCGAACCCACGACCTCCCACTTACGGAGGTTTGACTGTCGAGTAGGTAAGATATGGATAGCTGGTGGCCCAAAAACCTGCCAAAAGATAGATCAAAGTACTGAAAGAACTGATAGACAACAAATGTCCTAAAAACCTCCAGATATATAGCTAACAAGGATTCGGTTGGTAGGTTAAATGTTGGTTAACGTCGCATCAGCAATTTTTCAGCTATTCGCGACGAGAACTACTTTATTAATCTTTATGGATAAATCTATGAACAAGACTTAGTTCGTGTATGCATGTGAAGTGTGAGTATGTTGTATGGTCTGCCTTGTACTAGTGCGCACTCAGGGCGACTTTAAGGTGCTAGCTCACAGAGTCAGTACACCACAGACAAGCGTACCACTTCCCCAGTCCATTATACTGATACCAGGTGAACCAGTAAAGGTCAACAAGAAAAAATTCATTTTCCCACATGTGGTTTGAGCAGGACTCGAACTCACAGCGGTGAGAGACCCTGGATTTGAAGACTGAAGTCTTATCCACTAGGCCACTGCGGCTTCCAACAAGGGGTCGGGATGAGCTATCTATTAGCAAAGAACCAATTCGTTAGCTTAATTTTAAACTTTCGTCTGGACTGTATTGTTTGGATAATAAGGACATTAAATATGTGAAGTCCGTATCTACGGAAACCTATTAGGCCCATGAACAAAAATATTAAAAGCCGTAATAACGCAAAATAAAGGCGTTATAATGCCTTTATATGGCGTTATAATGTCTTTATTTTGCGTTATAACGCCTTTTAATTAGCGTTTTAACGCCTGTTTTGCGTTATTACGGCTTTTAATTATTTTTTGTTATTCATGAGCCTAATAGGCTTTCGTCCCTGTTTGTTTGTATATTTATACTGGGGGTACAGGGTGTGCCAAATGACATGTCCCCTTTTGTATATTTATATTGGTGGTACAGGGTGTGACAAATGACATGTCCCCGTTTGTATATTTATATTGGGGGTACAGGGTGTGACAAATGACATGTCCCCGTTTGTATATTTATATTGGGGGTACAGGGTGTGACAAATGACATGTCCCCGTTTGTATATTTATATTGTGGGTACAGGGTGTGACAAATGGAATGTCCCTGTTTGTTTGTATATTTATACTGGGGGTACAGGGTGTGCCAAATGACATGTCCCCTTTTGTATATTTATATTGGTGGTACAGGGTGTGACAAATGACATGTCCCTGTTTGTATATTTATATTGGGGGTACAGGGTGTGACAAATGACATGTCCCCGTTTGTATATATATATTGGGGGTACAGGGTGTGACAAATGACATGTCCCCGTTTGTATATTTATACTGGGGGTACAGGGTGTGCCAAATGACATGTCCCCTTTTGTATATTTATATTGGTGGTACAGGGTGTGACAAATGACATGTCCCCGTTTGTATATTTATATTGGGGGTACAGGGTGTGACAAATGACATGTCCCCGTTTGTATATTTATACTGGGGGTACAGGGTGTGCCAAATGACATGTCCCTTTTTGTATATTTATAAAGGGGGTACAGGTGTGCCAAATGACATCTCCCCTTTTGTATATTCACACTGGGGGTACAGGGTGTGTAAAATGACATGTCCCCGTTTGTATATTCCATGGTTGTTTTTTTACAAAATGTACAGGTTGTGACAAATGACATGTCCCCGTTTGTTTGTAAATTTATACCTGGGGTACAGGGTGTAACAAATGACATATCCCCGTTTGTATATTTATATTTGGGGTACAGGGTGTGCCAAATGACATGTTCCCGTTTGTATATTTATACTGGGGGTACAGGGTGTGACAAATGACATGTCCCCGTTTGTTTGTAAATTTATACTTGGGGTACAGGTTGTGACAAATGACATATCCCCGTTTGTATATTTATATTTGGGGTACAGGGTGTGCCAAATGACATGTTCCCGTTTGTATATTTATACTGGGGGTACAGGGTGTGACAAATGACATGTCCCCGTTTGTATATTTATATTGGGGGTACAGGGTGTGCCAAATGACATGTCCCCTTTTGTATATTTATAATGGGGATACAGGGTGTGCCAAATGACATATCGCCTTTTGTATATTTATAATGGGGGTACAGATTGTGTCAAATGACATGTCCCCGTTTGTATATCTATAATGGGTGTACAGGGTGTGTTAAATGACATGTCCCCGTTTGTATATTTATAATGGGGGTACAGGGTTACCAAATGACATGTCCCCTTTTGTATATTTATAATGGGGGTACAGGGTGTGCCAAATGACATGTCCCCTTTTGTATATTTATAAAGGGAGTACAGGGTGTGCCAAATGACATGTCCCCGTTTATGTATTTATCAGGACTTACGATGTGTTTCAAATGACATGTCCAATTATTTTTATTTATACTTGAGGTACAGGGTGTGCCAAATGACATGTCCTATTATGTTTGTTTATACTGGGGGTACAGGGGGTGCCAAATGACATGTCCCTGTTTGTGTATTTATACTTGGGGTACAGTGGGTGTCAAATAACATGTCCACGTTTGTTTACTTTTAAACAAAGGCTACATTTGAGACTTTTATGACAAACGTGATGATTTCAATTTTTCTATTGTCAACTTTCTTTTTCTATGCAGCAATATACCTGCTTCTCCTGCTTATGATGTATTTGTTTTCCAATTAAAACGCTATGGTAGAGCTTGTTCCCACTACGGGGACTTTGTACAACGAAGCAGACTGCTTGCAAATAAATTGTTGACTCTGGGATATTGCAACCCTTGGCTTATCAATGCCCTCAAAAAGTTTTATGGTCGTTATCACAGTATTGTTGATAAGTTTGATGTCTCAGTATCCAGGATTGTCCTGGATATATTTGACGCCCCGTAGTTCCATGTTCCTTTCACACAATTTTGATTACACACGTGGTGGGTGTAGCTAGCTAAACAGGAGGTGCTTACCCTTCCAGAGCACCGGACCTCACTTCCCTAGTGGAAGTTCACGTGTCTAGCCTGACCTGTCAGTTCTAAAGTTTTTACTTTGCTTCTAGGTTGTGATTCGGATATGGATTAGTATGTTTGTTTTGATTACTCCTAACCCTCTCTCTCTCTCTCTCTCTCTCTCTCTCTCTCTCTCTCTCTCTCTCTCTCTCTCTCTCTGATCTGGCAGAGTGGAATTCAACAGGGTCAGCCATGGTCCCAGTTTTACAATCATTCCTTAATTTAAATCTGACAAATTTTGGTAATTTTGGCAATATTTTGTGATATTATAGATAGAAAATTTCAATAAAAACAAAATATAAATTTAATAAGTTTACAGTGATCTTCAAGTCAAGCTCGTAAATATCTTGAAAAACCCAAAAAAAATTAATTAAAAATTTGTCGGATTTGAGTTAGGGAAAATCCTAGTTAAGAAATTGGTTGTAAAATGGGGCCTGGTCCCGGTGTCACAATCAAACTAGGATTTTCCTTAACTTAAATCTGGCAAATTTAAAACCTTTATAATTTTGTTAATTGTTAAGATATTAGGAAATTTAAGGTGCCGTTTTAAAGATTATATCAAGCTTATGACATCTGCATTTTATGTCAATAATATGTATTCGAAGTTCCCAATAGAGCTTGCCAAAACTTGCTAAATTTAAGTTAAGGAATGATTGTAAAACCGGGGCCTAGTATATACAATATATACCTGCCTACATATTCTCTTCATTGTTACGCCACATAGCGGTGTTGCTACATTCGTCTATGCGGGGAATTTCAATGCATAAAGAGGACGCTTTTATGCGGCAAAAAGGCTAACTACAGCCGCATAACGAAAAGATTTACTATCATCACCTACACCTCCATCATCATTACTAACTTCACTGCAAACACCACCACCTCACTATCATCGTGGTGGTCATCATTATCATCATTATATTATTTTTATTAAAAGCAAAAGTCGAAATTCTGCCAAAATCACAATTTAACGACTATCAACATTACAGTCACCATCGCCTCCGCCGTCGGCATGACGATTTACCCGTGCTCTCATCGTCCGCGTCCCCGTCCTCCATCTCCTCCTTTCAATTATTATTACCATTATCAACAACAACAACAATTCTCAATTGTTACCGTCGTCGTCATAATTCATGTCACCGCCATCGTTTTTGTCGAGATATAAGCTCTTTTTAAGATTCATACTTAGTCGTTAAAATTAGTCTTTTTTATGCGTCAAAAAGACAGCCTTGCCCCGCATACAAGCAACATATATTTATGAGTTGGACGCCGCTGCATAACTGTGGCCGACCTCTTTATGCACTGAAATTCCCCAAATATACGTTTCGGGCGCGTTTATGCGACAACACCGCTATTTGGCGTTACAGAGCACAAGGCAAGGTACAAATATATTTCTGTTCCTCGTTTCTGTAGCGAGGTCTTTTGTACTGGAATTGGTCGCTAATCCATTATTCAACCCCCTCCTTTCTGAACCGGGCTTGGGACCGGCTAGGGCGGAGTTGTATACATTGTATGCTTAACAGAAAAGGTTAAAGACCATACCAAAAACATTTCCACAAATTCAGTGCACATGGAAATTGCAAGAATAAAGTCGTATTTTCCAACAAACTCGCAAAAATATGTCAAAACTTAATACAAAATATACTGACCTAATAGGCAAAAATCTTTTTCATTCATGAAAAAAGTTAATTTAATTCTGTACATAGAGCAATTTTTTAACTTTTCAACAAAACAACAAATACATGTATAACTATGTCGAAATTATCCCTTCTGTACCTTCTGACTTGGAACAACTATAAACGTTATGTCATAATTGGAATATTTATGATGATCACACCTGGAAAAAAACCGAACAACAATTACCTACCTGGCCCTAAATGCCCTGATGTAAATTTGAATGAGGCCCAAGTGGTGTATTAACTTTATCAAATTTCCAAAATTTTCGCAAAATTTCTATACGTACAGGAGAATTGAACAACAATGTTTTTAATTAAAAATATAATTTGGTTAGGTCAGTGCATTTAAATGTATTTTATTGATAGTTTAATGGAAACATTTTTAATTAACAGACATAGATAATAAAACCATGTGCACTAAATTTATGGAAATGCAGTAGGTTTTACGTTCAAAGAAAGACAACTCTTACAGTAGTATTTAATTTTGTAGAATGTAAATCATATCATTTTGAACATCTCCATGCTTCTCATTATTTCATTAATGAGGTTTTTGATTTCATACACACAAAACACTTCATTACATCATTTGAAACAAGAAGATAACAAGAAACAAAATCCAGATGGATTTTATATCTTTCAGTTTTTGGATTTTGATTTCAAATTTTACATCGGTCCTTTACTGTTTTTGTTGAGTATATAAGGTAGGTTTGACAATATTTCCTTAACTAAGATTTTTCTTAACTTTAATGTAGCAAATTTTGACAATCTTTTTTGGAAATAGAATAAAGATTTTTGTCAAAACTAATGTAGATGTTAAAAGCTCGATGGAATCTTTAAAACGACACTTTAAATTTCCCAATAAGTTAAGAATCAACAAAATTATGAATGTTTTTAATTTGCTACATTTAAGGAAAATCTTAGTTAAGAAATGATTGTGAAACCGGGACCAGGCCAGGTTTTCTGAAAACAACTTAAGCTGTACATTTCATTTTGACCTTCCAAAGGCCAATTCACACGGTGTATCATGATTTAAGAATCATGCTTTATAAAACATTCTGTTTTAGAATCCTTACCTGTACACATGTTAAATTAAGGTTTATAATCCAAATCATTTCCCACTAAAATGATGGAACAGACACTGGATGATTTTCTTTGTGTATAGTAATAATTTGTGCTGGCTCCGGTTTCACATACATTCCTTAGCTAAGATTTTCCTTAACTTAAATCTTGCAAATTTTCAAATCCTAATAATTTTGTTAATTTTCAAGATATTTAGGAATTTAAGATGTCATTTTTTTTAAGATCACTTCAAGATTAAAACATTTGCATTTAGTTTTTACAAAAAAATATTCACCAGTAATTCCAAAAATTGATTACAAAAATTTGCTAAATTTAAGTTAAGGAAAATCTTAGCTACGAAATTATTGTAAAACTAGGGCCTGGAATTCAGCAGTATAAAAGGCGCATGCTTAGAAAGCGTTTGTGGATGGTACACCCATGGATAAGCAGAATAAAAGAACTGTCAAATGAAGACCCAAAAAGTTTCAAAACTTTCCTCAGAATGGACATGACGGCATTTAATAAGTTGCTTATTTTTTGTTATTTTTCTTCTTCATCCATGATGTTTATATATTTATGGTAAGCTTGTGAACCTTGACCTTTTTCTTCCGTTTTCTGATTGGTCAGTAGTAGGTTAGGAATTTAAGTTTTATAAATCTTGATTTACAAAATAGAACATGTTGTATTTTTCAACATGTTTTATAAGCCTCGTGGTGTTTTATGTACCACAGAGTCCACACTGTGTATTTTGATTTTATAAATCATGATTCATGAATCATGATACACCGTGTGAATTGGCCTTAACTGTGATGACGTTATTTACTTAATCTACACATATTAAGTAAATTCAATTTCGTAATTACGAAGCTGACATTTTATTGTAGATTAACTTTTCTTAAGGGAGAAGCCATTTTGTCTACTATAGTTACATAGAACAGGACATTACCATGTATTTAAGAATAAATAAGAATGTTTCATATAAATGATCACGTGGGTTCTTCTATACAATAATTGGCGTATCGCCGGCCACGCTCACAATGTTCTGACACTGGCCGCCACCACGGTACCAAAACAGCGTCACGGCAACTAATGACTTTCTAGTGTCAGTGATGTCATTAAACCACACAATTCAGGCCGAGTTTTCATTTTTTTGCGTGTAATTCAAGCATGTCGACCCTTTGTCGGAACATAGTGGGCGTGGCCGGAGATCCGTCAATTTTGTCTAAAAATACACCATACACATTTTTTTTAAAATTGTCAATTTAGGAGGAAAAATTGTTGCAAAAATTTGTGTACAGGTACAGAGAAAAACCAGGAACGTTTGTGTCAAATATATACACCGGTTACTTACTTTTACATATTTACTGAATGCAAGGAGATATGGAATTTTATTTTTATCTATTACAAATGAGTATATCAAAATTTTGCAGTTTTCATCACAGTACGGAATCATGAAGTACATGTATACAGTTAAACCTGTCTATAAAGGTCACCCAAGGGAACCAGTAAAAGTGGCCTTTATTGGCAGGTATAGCCTTTATATACAGGTTCATATGACATGAATAAAGAACAATGGGGTTCGCCGCTGTACTACGTGGTCAATACCTCTTAACGTTTGTGCGTAACATTTTAGGAAACGTCAACGTCACAAATTCCCGGAATAACGTCGTTTTTACGGGAAAATGTCATATTGTGCGATTCCATGTCCATTGGAAACAAGCGTTTCGCACACACGTTAGAATGTATCACGTGGTACAGCGGCGAACCCCATTGGGGTACAATTCTACTGGCCTTTATAAGCAGGTGGTCCTTATATAGAGGTGGCCTTTAAGGCAGGTTGGACTGTATTTACCTGTGCACAAAAACGAACACATAAAAGGAAAGATTTTTATTTTATTCTTAAAAAATAGATTACCTGGCTACACGATACAAGTAAACAAACCCTTGAAAATGGTGGCTGTGTGGCCGAAACGTCTAGGATTTTATAGTATTTTTAGTACTTTTTATATATTAAAAAAATGAAGTAGAATATAATTTCTGATTATGTTATAAAATAATTAAGAGAAAGCAAAGGTCTACAAATATTCGAATCAGATTCCTCAACATTACAGTTTTAGTGACTGTGTAGTCACTGTACAGTCTCATTTGCAAAATGGCTGCCCCTTAATAACCTTATTTTCAACGATTTAGAAAATAGTTATATAACAGTTCTTCATGTAAAACTACAATACAGACCAGTCGAAAAGTTTAACACTGAGATAACGAAAAGTGAGTGAGTGAGTGAGGAGGGAGGGAGGGAGGGAGGGAGAGAGTGAGGGAGTGAGTGAGTGAGTGAGTGAGTGAGTGAGTCATTGAGTCAGTGAATAAGTGAGTGAGTGAGTCAGTCAGTCAGTATGTGAGTCAGTCAGTAAACGAGTGAGTGAGTGAGTGAGTGAGTCAGTGAGTCAGTCAGTCAGTCAGTGAGTGAGTCAGTCAGTCAGTCACTCAGTCAGTCAGTCAGTCAGTCAGTGAATAAGCGAGTAAGTGAGTGAGTGAGTGAGTCAGTCAGTGAGTGAGTGAGTGAGTGAGTCAGTGAGTCAGTGAGTGAGTGAGTGAGTGAGTGAGTGAGTGAGTCAGTGAGTGAGTGAGTCAGTGAGTGAGTCAGTGAGTGAGTCAGTGAGTCAGTGAGTGAGTCCGTGAGTGAGTCAGTGAGTGAGTGGTTGAGTGAGTCAGTCAGTCAGTGAGTCAGTCAGTAAGTCAGTCAGTCAGTCAGTCAGTCAGTCAGTGAGTGAGTGAGTGAGTGAGTCAGTCAGTGAGTCAGTCAGTGAGTCAGTCAGTGAGCGTGTGAGTGAGTGAGTTATTGCTTAAAGCCGCATCAGCATTATTGCAGCTATTCGCGGCTAGAAAAAGAAAAAGATACAATGGTTTCAATAACACAAAGTATTAAAATGTAAAATAAAAAATAACAATAAATAAGTTTTAATAAAACAATTGCTAAACTGATAAAAACCAGTTATATCACAGACACTTTATAAATAAAACATTCGATTATATATCATAAAACAATTATATTTTATTACACACTTTAATTTCCCGAAGGAAGTTTAAAATTTGATGTCCACTGACATTAATAAAAATATCATGCATTGATAATGCTGAATAAAAAGTATCCCTTGTAGGTGCAAAGTCAACACAATCCAGCAAAATGTGTTGGATAGATTGTTGACCTTGACAAAGGATACTTTGGGGATCGAGGTTCGAACGACTGTCCGGAGTTGAGTTGAGTTGAGTTGAGTAATGGTGTTTAACGTCCCAGTCAAGAATATTTCACTTATATCGAGACGTCGCCAGCTATAGGCGAAGGTGCAGAAATTTTGCCTGTGCGTTGCGCTTATGGCATTATACAGCAGGATTCTTTAGCGTGCCAAGCCCACCGTGACACAGGAAGTCGTTTAATTTAAGTTCCCATCCGAAAGAACCGTGACTTTCATTTTGTAATGCCGAGTGCTTGGCGAAAGAACAGTCACTACCCACTTTCAAGTCTTGGGTCAGACCCGGCCGGGGTTCGAACCCACGACCTCCCACTTACGGAGGTTTGACTGTCGAGTAGGTAAGATATGGATAGCTGGTGGCCCAAAAACCTGCCAAAAGATAGATCAAAGTACTGAAAGTACTGATAGACAACAAATGTCCTAAAAACCTCCAGATATATAGCTAACAAGGATTCGGTTGGTAGGTTAAATGTTGGTTAACGTCGCATCAGCAATTTTTCAGCTATTCGCGACGAGAACTACTTTATTAATCTTTATGGATTAATCTATGAACAAGACTTAGTTCGTGTATGCATGTGAAGTGTGAGTATGTTGTATGGTCTGCCTTGTACTAGTGCGCACTCAGGGCGACTTTAAGGTGCTAGCTCACAGAGTCAGTACACCACAGACAAGCGTACCATTTCCCCAGTCCATTATACTGATACCAGGTGAACCAGTAAAGGTCAACAAGAAAAAATTCATTTTCCCACATGTGGTTTGAGCAGGACTCGAACTCACAGCGGTGAGAGACCCTGGATTTGAAGACTGAAGTCTTATCCACTAGGCCACTGCGGCTTCCAACAAGGGGTCGGGATGAGCTATCTATTAGCAAAGAACCAATTCGTTAGCTTAATTTTAAACTTTCGTCTGGACTGTATTGTTTGGATAATAAGGACATTAAATATGTGAAGTCCGTATCTACGGAAACCTATTAGGCCCATGAACAAAAATATTAAAAGCCGTAATAACGCAAAATAAAGGCGTTATAATGCCTTTATATGGCGTTATAATGTCTTTATTTTGCGTTATAACGCCTTTTAATTAGCGTTTTAACGCCTGTTTTGCGTTATTACGGCTTTTAATTATTTTTTGTTATTCATGAGCCTAATAGGCTTTCGTACGTATTAACACTAATTGGACCCTTTGAGTTCTACATTTCACTTTGACCTGTCAATAATAATGTGATGACGCCCATATAGAAGTGTTTTAACTTTCTAAATTCCGTTGCAATATACAGTACAGACCTGTCTAAAGTTTAACATTTAGCTGACAAAAAGAAATCGATACCTCATGTATCAAATGGACAAGACATTGACTATCTGTGGCCAGAAATTTGTCGAGAGACGGATATCAGCTGTCGAAGTCCTGCCAAGATATAGATAACATGGGGTACATATTCCGCAATAACCCAGGAGCTGAGTGTTAAACTTTCGACAGGTCTGTATCGTACTTAGTATAAACTAACGAGGAAAATACAGCCTTATTTATTTAACTCAGTCACGGTGGCGAACCTACGTCATAGACATATTACCTTTAGTTTATTCATATCCCGTTTGTAACATTATAGTCAGTAGGACGAGTTTAAATAGTAAAAATACAACTTTTTCCTTTGCCGTCGTGAAAAGTGTGCCCGACATCGTGGTACAAAAATTTACTTTGACGCGAATGTTTGAAAAAACTAGCAGCTCTAAGAACATATATACATCAACCGATCGTTCGTGAAGTTAGCCTGCCTTCTTTAGGCACATTGAGATAACTGTAAACTGATGGGAAGTATGGAAATTCGGTTAAAACTCACCGCGAGTCGATCGTTTGGCCGCCATTGTTGTGTTTACGAAGTCGCGTCTATGACGTAGGTTCGCCACCGTGTCAGTGTAAATCAGTATGTTTCGTAACACATGGATATTTACCACCATCAGCCAGATTGAACCAGGCGTGAATGTCTTTGTAACTTCGTGGGTAATTTTTAACATTGTGTAATTTTTTACACAACTGACATAAACCTTGTTCTAAATAGTCTACCTCTGGTTTGTAATATTTTTTCCAATTGAAAAACTTTTTATATTCCTCTTCTTTGGAGCCGACTTGACGCAGGTAAGTTGTAAGATTCTCCACAGAAGTAAAGTCGGCCGTATTTATGTACGAGTTCGGTGGTAGAAACATATTTATGTTTTTGACTCCCCTTGTTACCGGGACGACCATTTTTTCCGTTATGTTTAAAGCTTTCTCAGTAATATAATCCTTACAAATAGAATTTTCAAAACTTAAATAATATTTGTAATTTTTTTCTAGATTTCTTTTACAGTTACCATGGTTACTTCGCGGACATTTGAAATCTCCGCATCTGCCGTAGACATCCACATTAACATATTTCTGCATTAATTTCGCATATTCTTCTCTTTTAGATTCAGTCTTGCAGTGACTCACAAATATGGCAGCGTCTTTCTTTTTTGAATTAAAAATTTCCGAAAAATTCTCAAAAGGATCAGTTTGTTTATGATTTGGAACGATTTTACCATAAGGGCCCAAAATGTCGGAATCTCTCCGATAACTCCAGGTCCAGTTAAAGACATTGTGCCACATTTTCTTGTCATAATTTGTGTAATATCGTTCGGGAGGTTCAAGGCCCAAATAGACATACACCTGTCCTGGTACTCGGTGAGGGATGTATTTTAAATAAAGATTCGCGGCGCCAAATATTACAGCATCACTTCGCGGAAAGTCGCATTTATCATAGGTTATAATACATTTATCTTCACAATGGTTAAAATTCAGAAACCAATCCGAAGGTCTATTCCAATATAATATGACTTTTGTTTGATTTGTCTTGTTATTGACTGCTTCCATTTTATATTGCCCTGGTTTTAAGTCGGTCGGACAAACTATCGCGCGTTTGTTTGAGTTGATTTTAGGAGGCAGCGTCCCTAGTGTTGACTTTAAGTCCATGTTCGTTGTATGTGCAACCGGAAGTTGAGGTGATTTTGTAACCGGAAGTAAATCCTTTGCCGGAACTAGTTGCTTCTTTGCGGGGAAAAAATCTATATGATTCTCGACCTTGTAGAGTAGGATTAGTAATAAAATGGACACGGCTAAACAAATCAACAGGAAGATATGTTGTGACAAAATATATCTGAAAATACAAAAATTATGCATATATAGAAGACAGCTTTGTGTGTAAACATAATTGTAGACTTTTATTATTCAAGATTGTATACCATGAAAACGTATTCCTAACACTTAACAGTGGTGCTCGAAAATAATCCGAATCCAAGATGAAGAAGCGGATTTTTATAAAACTTTTTTATGTTTTCAACGCGAAAGATTTTAAAAGAGGCTGCTCGTATGCTTGAAAAAATTCCTTTAAGATTTTCTTTAAATATTTAAAGAAACATTGTGAAACGCGATTTAAGGAACCTTTTAAATAATGACGAAAATAAAGAAATTGGGTTAAGGAAGAATGATTGTGAAACCGGGACCATGTAAGATATCAGTCGGTTATCTGAGGCGCTCTATAGTCAATGAAGAGAAAAATTGCCCATGATTTTGAAAAATAAAATATCATGATGCAATAACAATTTTTCTTACAGTTTATCCATCGTAAATGGCCGTTACCTTGCACAGTACAGACCTGTCGAAAGTTTAACCCTAACGAAAAGGAGACGAAACTTTCTACTTCTACTGGGTAGTGATCGCCTTCAACACCTTGAAGATAGCGTCACGTGGATGCGCATACAGCAAGAATTACTAAAATTAATAAAAACTAGATCAAAATTTAAGTTTTGTCTATACAGCGTATTTACGTAGTTACTGTGTTTTTTTTTTTTTAACCTGTAATTTCAAAATAGCTTTAAACAACCTTTAAAAATAGACGTGTTCTTTCATACCTATACATGTATGGTTATACATTAAACCTATTTATTTATTTTTTTAAAAATATTTGTTGGTTTAAAAGTAAATGTAGAGATATCCGTATCTCATTGAAAACCTTAAATCCACTTGCGTTAAAACACTGCATATGGTATAATTAGATAATATTGGTCATAAATACCACATATGTATGGTTCTACTGGACTGACCACTGCGGTAGCTCAGTTGGTAGAGTGCTCGCTCCGTAAGTGGGAGGTCGTGGGTTCGAACCCCGGCCGGGTCTGACCCAAGACTTAAATGTGGGTAGTGACTGTTCTTTCGCCAAGCACTCGGCATTACGAAATGAAAGTCACGGTTCTTTCGGATGGGAACTTAAAATAAACGAGGTCCCGTGTCACGGTGGGCTTGGCACGCTAAAGAACCCTGCTGTATAATGCCATAAGCGCAACGCACAGGCAAAATTTCTGCACTTTCGCCTATAGCTGGCGACGTCTCGATATAAGTGAAATATTCTTGACTGGGACGTTAAACACCATTACTCACTCACTCTACTGGACTGAAATATTAAAGCTTAATACTCGATAACGTTACTGTTGGACGGTCTCCCATACGTTAGCATAGGAAAGGGAAATTCCCATTTTTTATGACTATTTAAGAACGTTATTTAACCACACTGATTTTTTTCACCAAACAAGTCCTTACATATGCATAAACCTAAATTTAATTATCCTGTTTATATAAGTAAAATAGATAGCGCCATGCAACCTATATACGTCTATGAATTAGCAAAGATAATCTTCAAATGAAGAATAATCAATTAAAATCACCAAATAAAGCTATATTTAAAAAAATCGATACATAGGTACGCATATACTCGATAACTTCACGATCGGGTAGGTGTACCCTCGATTCCTAATCATCTATATTTTCTTACCGTTTATCCATCGTAAATAACTTCCACCTCGGAGTTGAACATATTGTATTTTAAACATACAGATCTCATAACACTTCCCACAATACAATATATTTACAATCACATTGGTTTTGTTTCAATGCAATGTTTGGCCTCGATTCTACTTCATGATTCGATGCAGTCAGTGAATGGAGCTCGCGAGTTTTTTCACAGCGTAGGAATACACTATACCCTTAATTAACGGACAATAACAATTATTAATTAATTGATTATTGTATAATAAATGAATAAAAGCTTAGTAAACAGTGGCGTAGCAGCTTCTTATGCTTGCATGCTCAAGCATGCACATAATTTTTTGGTTAAACAATCTTGGTTTGCATCAGTGTTTGAAATATTTGATATACATCATTCTTTTTTCACTTTTGGCTAAATATTTAGCTTTTAGAAAAATAATTGAACAAACACAAGACATACATGTACTTAAACATATACATCCGGATAACCGGATATCTAACAGCCGCGGCTTAAGACCGGCATTTTGCTTTATAAAAATGTGAACCAGCGATGTGTTTGATGTACTTTTAATTTATATCGCTGATCCTTATCTTCCTTCTTATTTTAAGTTATTACATCTATATTGACTTTGGGCCCCAGTAAAAAATAAAAGTAAAAAAAAAATCTGTTTAGTGCTAGTATTTACTTTCTAAACCATTCTCAAATGTTTTACATTAAAACTTAACTTTACGTGTCTTTAAATTACTATTTATGGATAATGTATGCCCGTCATATTGTTGGTTTGTGTTTTGGAATGTGGTTATTTTTTAATTTTTAGTTTAAGATTACTTGAATACTAGTGTACAGATTTTCTCGAGCGCCCGTCTAAAGTCGGGATTTTTATAACCTTTGGTTTGTGTTTACGATGTCTGGTTTGTTTTTTCTCCGACTGTTTTTGTGAACTTGGTTGTGGTGCGTTCTTGTGGCTATTGCTGTTATCATTTACTATTTAACTTCAAGTTTCTATTGTTACTGAATCCGTTTTGCAGAACAAGATGTTTTTTTCAAGATAAAATTCATATCCTTCATTTTTTTAAATGTATGTTAAATAGTAACATACGATATACATTTATTGCCTTTGTGTGAAGGAGATATGAACATTTGTTCACCCGCAACAAGTCATATTTCCCGAGGGCGAAGCCAAAGGGAAATGTTACTTGTTATGGGTGAATTTTTTCCGACAGCTGGAACAGTCAATTCCGATCTCGTAACAATTCCAGCAATACAATCTATTATTTCTTACCGTTTATCCATCGTAAATAACTTCCACCTTGGAGTTTAACATATTGTATTTAAACAATGCAATCTATAATTTCTTACCGTTTATCCATCGTAAGTAACATCCACCTCGAAGATTAACATATTGTATTTTAAACATATAGATCTCGTAACACTTCCTATAATACAATCTATCATTTCTTACCGTTTATCCATCGTAAGTAACATCCATCTCGGAGTTAAACATATTGTATTTTAAACATACAGATTAGGGAAAAATCAGTGTGGTTAAATAATGTTCTTAAATCGTCATAAAAAATGGGGATTTCCCTTTCCTATGCTAACGTATGGGAGACCGTCCAACAGTAACGTTATCGAGTATTAAGCTTTAATATTTCAGTCCAGTAGATACATATATGACCATTATTATCTAACTATACCATATGCAGTGTTTTAACGCAAGCGGATTTAAGGTTTTCAATGAGATACGGTTCACCACTGGAAAACAGAAGACTTAATGACGTCATACAATGGCTGCCATCTTTTGTACAGTCAGATTATTCTTTCAGGCCTTGGTTTGATCATATTTCTCTGTAGCAGGTCTTTCATTAAATGCGTTTTTCCCGATCCAGTCATGCCCGAAATAATCATAGTGAATGGATGAAGAAATTGAAATGACAGTATAACGTTTTTTCCTCCTCCTCTCCAACCGCCGCCGCCTCCGCCTCCTCCTCCTCCTCCTTTCCCACCACCTCCTCCTCCTCCACCACCGCCAACTCCTCCTCCCCCAGAGTGTTGATAAAAAGTGGTTGTTGTTCGTGAAGGTTTCGGATGTACATTGTACCTTTTAAGATTATCAGCCCTATTCAGTGTTTTGTAACATGTTAACATTTTGTCTCATTAACAATACGTTAATAAATGACTTACAATATTTTTAGTACATATAAATAAAAGCAGCTGTTCTTCTACATTTTACATTGACGCATGCAATTTTTACAAAAAAGCTGTTCTCCTAGCTAAATAATTTTACATTGACTTTCATGCAATTTTTACGAAAACAACAGCTGTTCTTTTACATTTTTTATTATTACACCTTATGTAAAAATCTAGCAATTTCATTGGATAAGAGCTATGTAACAATTTGTACTGTCACATAAATTTTATAATGTCACATAGCAACGCGCGTGACTATGTGACAGTACGTTTGTTCGAGTCGTCTCCCTTCACTGGATCACACCAGCGCTTTGAACAAAACATGTTTTCAGTTGTATCTACGGCAAGCGTCTCATTGTTATTGATATTGTTAACATTCGTCTGTAACAACAACGGATGATGTTTGTCGAAGTTGACAATGATTTTTCTGGCAATTTTTTAGAGTCTAAAGACTCTGCATCAACTAAGCGGATCATTAAGCGGACGGTGGATATGTTTCTTAAATTTCTTGGCTCAAATGACTGTGCATTTGAGGACTTCCCGGTCGATAAATTGGATGAAAATTGGTACGGGCATTACTAAAGACAAAGGATGCACATCATGTATTGGTAAAATAAAACAAACATTCGGTGTAATAAAATAAATATTACATTTCTGACAGGGTGCCAGTACATATTGTCACCTCTCGAAAAGCATTGTCAGCCTCGGCTATCGCCTCGGCAAACAGTGCTTCCTCGAGGTGACAATATGTACTGGCACCCTGTCAGAAATGTAATATTTATATATTGACGCATGGAATATTTACAAAAAAACTGTTCTCTTAAATTTTACATTGACTTTCATGCAATTTTTACAAAAACAACAGCTGTTCTTCTACATTTTACATTAACTTGCTGGCAATTTTTACAAAAACAACAGCTGTTCTTCTAATTTTACATTGACTTGTATACAATTTGTTTTACAAAAAAGCTGTTCTTCTAAATTTTACATTGACTTTCATGCAATTTTTACAAAAACAACAGCTGTTCTTCTAAATTTTACATTGACTTGTATACATTTATTTTACAAAAACAACAGCCGTTCTCTCAAATTTTACATTGACTTGTATAAAGTAATAAATATAAAATAAGAATGCTTTATAAAACATTCTACTTCATTGTGTATTTTGCATTCAGAGAATCATTGGGTTACAATAACATTTTACCCATATTCATTCACTCGGCACTTGAATATATTGGATTATAGTCCGATCACATTTTCAGTGATGAAAAAACATGTTTTGAATGGGTGGTGTGATTCAAACTTAGATATCTTACTTGATATAACTTCGATAGACTTGAAATTCCACATGTCTCTTAAGAATATATTTTTTCATAATCCATAAGCAAAGTAAAAAACTTTGGAACTGACAAGTTAGGTTAGACACCTGAACTTCCACCAGGGAAGTGAGGCCGGGTGCTCCGGAAGGGTAAGCACCTCCTGTTTAGCTAGCCACACCCGCCACGTGTGTAATCAAAATTGTGTGAAAGGAACATGGATCTATGAGACGTCAAATATATCCAGGGCAATCCTGGACACAGAGACATCAAACTTATCAACAATACTGTAATGACGGCCATAAAACTTTTTTGAGGGCCTTGATAGGGCTAGGCTAGCAATATACCTGAGTCAACAATTTATTTGCAAGCAGCCTACTTCGTTGTACAAAGTCCCCTTAGTGGGAACAAGCTCTACCATAACGTATTAATTGGGAAACAAATACACCATAAGCAGGAGAAGCAGGTATATTGCTGCATAAAAAGGAAAGTTGACAATAAAAAAATTGAAGTCATCACGTTTGTCATAAAGTTTCGTGTGCGTCATGATTCATGTATAAGTCTAAATATGAAGCAGAAATAGAGAAATCAGTCGTGTCTTTTATTTCAAGCTCACTAGGATAAATGACATTTACATAGTCTCCAAATTAAGGATTGTTAAGAGACAGAACGTCATCTATATATCTGTGTGTTGAGTTGAAACAAGGACGTTTATCTACATTCATAGGAGGTAAAGTGAGCTAAACACTCCATATTAGAAAAAATCTTTTTTTCATTTAAGTTTGGCAGAATTATATGTACCAGATAATAATAAATGGATCAAGATTTTTAAAAAATTGAATGCTGGAAAAGTAGATTCTTAGCAATATGACCGAGGCTAAAAAGGAAGTGCCATTGGTAATTTCAGTCGAGTTACCTACATGATTCCAACTGATTAATATATTTCCGAGCATGAACGGAAGATAAACCTAACGATGTCAAAGAACCACCAAAACCGATTATCAAAATGGTCTCACCAGTAGCAGCTAATCTTAAGCAGGCTAAAGGTTACCTGAAACAGGAACAAGAACAAGAAAGCGGTGCACGTACCCTAGGAATAAGACGAAAACCTTCTGACTTTATGGCAGAATTTCACCAGAAAAAGCGCCGAACATACTAAAACTCTGTATATTTAAAAGGTAGTGTACAGGCATTATATGAATGTTCTCCGACCTATAATGACCTATTGACGAAGAAAATGAATACTGGAATATATATACTCGTTTTGTCTTTCTTTACATATATTATTAAACTCCAAGTGATGCTTACCACAAGACACTAAGAAACTAAGGCGAAATTATTTCCTCTTGAAACGCTATATGGCAACTATTTTGAGTGTATGTTTACAACCTGTAATTTCAAAATAGCTTTAAATAACCTTTTAAAATAGATATGTTCATTCATGCCTAAACATGAATGGTTATACATATAGCTTATTTAATTTTTTGATATCTTTGTAAAATATTTGTTGGTTTAAAAGTAAACGTAGAGATATCCGTATCGCATTGAAAACCTTAAATCCACTTGCGTTAAAACACTACATATGGTATAATTAAATAATAATGGTCATATATGTATCTACTGGACTGAAATATTAAAGCTTAATACTCGATAATACACACAATTTTAATTACACACATGGCGGGTGTAGCTAGCTAAACAGGAGGTGCTTACCCTTCCGGAGCACCCGGCCTCACTTCCCTGGTGGAAGTTCAGGTGTCTAACCTAACTTATCAGTTCCAAAGTTTTTACTTTACTTTGCTTCTGGATTATGAAAAAATATGTTCTTAAGAGACATGTGGAATTTCAAGTCTATTGAAATTTTAGTACATCACATGTTAATTTCTTAAATAATCATTGGATAATTACATGAATACTATTTTATGTAGAAACCATCTGTCCTTGACAACGCATAGCAGCGGGATTATACCTAGGTATAGTCCCCTGACATCCAAGTATAGTCCCTCGCGTGACCCCCCGCAAAGCAAAAGCTTCCCTTTGTCTAGGTGGCGCTGTTTATTGTTGTCGTCGGATACAAAATAGCATCCGACGACGCGCGATTTACGAATGTTAATTCAGATTTTTACGAGCAAAAAACAAAGGAGGCCACAAAGTATTCGGTTAATATTTTAAACGAATATCTCAGAGCCAGGAAAATTGATGGTGAGTTTGGATCTATGGAGATCGATCAAATCAACAATATTTTATGTGATTTTTATACAAATGTCCGACCCAGGCCAAGGAGAATGAAATTTATCTCTCCAACTTTGAAAACAAAGACACGTGATGTACTTAATCTATTATGGACCTTTACCTCGGGAACAGTTCTCCTATAGTGTTGTCTGGAGAGGTATAGTGACCTCGCCCATCGGCTCGGTCACTATAACTCTCCAGACAACACTATACGAGAACAGTTCCCTCGGGAGAGGTCCATAATAGATTAATATCAAGTAAGATATCTAAGTTTGAATCACACCACCCATTCAAAACATGTTTTTTCATCACTGAAAATGTGATCGGACTATAATCCAATATATTCAAGTGTTGAGTGGATGAATATGGGTAAAATGTTATTGTAACCCAATGATTCTCTGAATGCAAAATACACAATGAAGTAGAATGTTTTATAAAGCATTTTATATTTATTACTTTATACAAGTCAATGTAAAATTTGAGAGAACGGCTGTTGTTTTTGTAAAATAAATGTATACAAGTCAATGTAAAATTTAGAAGAACAGCTGTTGTTTTTGTAAAAATGACATGAAAGTCAATGTAAAATTTAGGAGAACAGCTTTTTTGTAAAAATTGCATGCGTCAATGTAAAATGTAGAATAACAGCTGTTGTTTTTGTAAAAATGACATGAAAGTCAATGTAAAATTTAGGAGAACAGCTGCATTTGTATCATGTAAATATCTATTTATATGTACTAAAAATATTGTAAATCATTTATCCACGTATTGTTAATGAGACAAAATGTTAACATGTAACAAAACACTGAATAGGGCTGATAATCTTAAAAGGTACAATGAACATCCAAAACAATCACGAACAACAATCACTTTTATCAACAATCTGGGGGAGGAGGAGTTGGCGGTGGTGAAGGAGGAGGAGGGGAGGAGGAGGTGGTGGGGAAGGAGGAGGCGGAGGCGGCGGCGGTTGGAGAGGAGGAAGAGGAGGAGTAAAAAACGTTATACTGTCATTTCAATTTCTTCATCCATTCACTATGATTATTTCGTGCATGACTAGATCGGGAAAAACGCATCTAATGAAAGACCTACTACAGAGAAATATGATCAAACCAAGGCCTGACAGAATAATCTGACTGTACAAAAGATGGCAACCATTGTATGACGTCATTATCTTCTGTTTTCCAGAGGTGAACCGTATCTCATTGAAAACCTTAAATCCGCTTGCGTTAAAACACTGCATATGGTATAATTAGATAATAATGGTCATAAATACCACATATATATGTATCTATAGGTCGCGCACGATAACTTGGCACATCCGGGCTTATTCATTTTGTAAATAAACATTGTAACTCGGACTCATGAAACACGCACATTGAACAACTCGCCAATGTCCATGCTGCACCTTCATACATATTTTTGTTGAAATATAAATATTTATCATATTCCACTTATCTTGGACATTTTCATTTATGTTCTTTATTTGAAACTTTTTAAATATTCACATGAAATTATTTCATTTCTGCATAATTTTTGTGAAGTTCCACATAACTGTGGAACGAATTGTCTGAAGATATAACAAGGTATTTGTCCTTAACACCTCTAATTTGATAGGATAGGTTACTGTCGTCCTTGGCTCAGTGGTATGTAACATATCTTACAGTTAGTGGACAGCTATATAATTTTGTCACAAGTGAGTTCGAACAATACCGGGTCCATACATATTTTTTTTAATTTTATCTAATTTTGTTTTTAATTTTTATTATAAAAACTTTTCAATTAAAAAGTAAAAGAAATAAATGAATCTATACTAATTATTTAAATGTGCTATCAGGCTAATAATTAATAATTTCTATCTTATGATGTAAGAACAACCTAAATTTTAAAATTCTTGTGGAAATTATTTCTACCAGAACTACATAACATTTAAAATTAGCACAGGGCAAAATTTTAACGTCTCGTTTCATACAGAAATCAAAATATTAGCACTATTTGGGACTAATCACTATTATTAATCCGTACCTCACCGCCGTGTCATACGAAAAAATCAAACTGTAAACCTATATTAATTTGGAAAAGGATGCCAACATCAATAAATTTTATACTGTGTTTATTCATTTATTTATTATTTTTTAATTTATTTATTTTATTTATTCATATCTGGGAATAGACAGTTAATATTGTTGTCATGTGCATAATTTAAATTTAATATTTTCTCTGTTAAAATTCAAAATGCTCCACATGACGCTGTGCAAAATATAAAAATACAATTCCTCCTTACAAGTGAAATATTTTATGTCCAACAACACAACTCATATTAATGCATTCATTTTTTTTAAATATTTTACAAAACTGTTACAAAACTCCATATTTCCAACTATTTGGAAACAAGCAAATATTACTCCTGTATATAAGAAAGAAGATCAAGTAATGTTAGTAATTATCGCCCAATTTCATTGTTAAACATTCTTGGCAAGGTTATGGAACGTTGTGTTTATAAATATTTAAACAACTATTTACTGGACAACTCTATCATTACACCTTTTCAGTCTGGTTTCAGACCGGGTGACTCAACTGTAAATCAACTTTTAGACATTAGCAATGACATTTCTACAGCACTCGATAGTGGGAAAGAAATAAGGGTTATATTTTGCGACATAAGCAAAGCTTTTGACAGAGTTTGGCATCGGGGTTTATTAGAAAAACTAAAGTCTATTGGAACAGGTGGATCTTTACTTCTGTGGTTTAAAAGTTATTTGGAAGGTAGACAACAAAGGGCTGTTTTTAACAATAATGTAACTTCAACCTGGGAATTCATAAGAGCAGGCGTCCCACAAGGTTCAATTCTGGGTCCTATTCTTTTTATAATTTATATTAATGATATAGTAAATAACATACAAAGTGAAATTAAACTGTTTGCTGACGATACTTCTTTATATATAACTGTTGAAGATCCATTTGATGCTGCAGTCATTTTGAATAATGATCTTGATCTTATACATAACTGGGCTCAAAAGTGGCTGGTCACATTTAACCCCAACAAAACAGAATCCATGATTATTTTACGCAAAACATCTATGCCCTTTCATCCCCAACTTTATATGAACCACATTCCAATAACCGAAGTCGAAACCCACAAACATCTTGGAATATTGTTTTCCTCTGATGGGTACTGGAAAAATCATATAGTTGCCATTTTATCAAAAGCTAATAACAGACTTTCCCTCCTGAGAAAACTTAAGTATAAACTCGACCGTCACAGTCTAGAAAAAATATATATAACTTTTATAAGGCCTTTATTAGAATATGCTGACATAGTATGGGACAATATAACTGAAAACTTGACAGAACAACTTGAAAAAATTAATTTAGAAGCAGCCAGAATTGTAACTGGCGCTACCAAACTGACTAGCATTTTTCGTTTATACAAAGAGACTGGATGGGACACATTACACGACAGACGGAAGAAACATCGACTGATACAATTTTACAAAATGTACCACGGACTGACACCTGATTATTTAACAAACTTAATTCCCAATGACTATACTCATCGTTACGGCACTAGACAAAATCGTTTACTGACTGCTTGTTGTAGAACACATTTTCATTACAATTCATTTCTCCCTCAAACCATTAGAGATTGGAACGAAATTCCCCAAGATGTAAGAAATGGTTCGCTTTATGGTTTTAAACAATCTATTGACATGAATTCTAAAGTCCCTTCTTTTTATTCTTCAGGATCACGCAAAGGTCAAATTCAACACGCTAGACTTAGAATGAAATGCAGTTCTTTAAATAAACATTTATTTGATAAAAATTTAATTTACAGTTCTCGGTGTTCATGTGGTGAAGTAGAGTCTACTTTTCATTTTTTGCTAAAGTGTTCAAAATACAACATTATTCGTCAAAGCACAATCTCCAAACTTGAACAGAGTTATAATATTACCACTGACTTATTATTATATGGTGACGCAGATTTACTTTCCGACGCACAAAATAATGAAATTTTTTCAACTGTCCAAAGATATATTGAACTTACTAAGCGTTTTTGATAAAATAATTGGCATATTTATGGTACACTCTTTTATTTATTAATTGTTTTATGGTACATCGATTTATTTATTAATTGTTTTATGGTACACTGATCTATAATTTATTTATTGTTTAATGGTACACTATCTCATTTATTTATAATTCATAATATTTTTTTTCTCTCCCCACATATATAAATTCATCGGTCAAAAATTGTAACTTCAGATATGGAGACGGGTTAATATAAGCACTTGGCTTGTTCCCGAATCCTATTTTCTATATTTGTATATGTTATTTATTTTACTTATGTATTTATGAATTAAATAAAATATTGTTTAAAAAAAAAAAAAAAAAATGCATTCATTTATAATTTTTATTAATAGATTCAAAATTAAAGTGAATCAAATGTACCAGTTTCCAATTTGTGATGCAAGAGATTACAGCAGGTGCACAATTATAAATTCCAGACACAAAATAAAAACAAAAACAGAATAAGACTAAGTACATAAGATTAATAAATAAATAGTTTTTAATTAAAATTTTTCGCAAAGTCATTCAGTAACTTGTTTTAAATATATTCAGCATACATTTCATGGTGAAGAATTTATTATTTGATACAGCAAATAATAAGAAATTGAAATTATTATTTTCTATTTTGACTTTTTATTAAATAAATATAGAGTCAAAATAGCACACGACAATATATTGACGATATTATTAATGACATTATTGTTATTAAAATGACTATTATTAATGGGCTTAATCAAACTTTTTTGTTAAAAAAATGTATTATAGCAGGATAGAACTCTCAACACTTGTCCCCGTTATACACTATGGGCCAAAACATAACATTTATCGAACGAGCTGCAATGTTTATTTTCAAACTGAAAAACCCCGGATGTGCCAATTTATCGTGCGCGACCTATACTGGACTGAAATATTAAAGCTTAATACTCGATAACGTTACTGTCGGACGGTCTCCCATACGTTAGCATAGGTATGGGAAATCCCCAATCATTTTTAAAGCATATTATTAAACTAAGCTGATTTTTTCCCTAAAAAGTCCCTACATATGCATAAAGCTAAAATCAAATATCTTATTAATATTGGTAAAATATGTATTTATATGTAGATATTTTCTTATCGTCTCTCATAACTATGTATAGAGTTGCTTTTAATTATAAATTACATGACGTGTACTCAATGTTTTAAAATATGTTTAAAAGGTGAGACGTAAAAAAAATATGAATTGAATTGTAAATAGATAGCGCCATACAACGTATATACGTCTATTAATTTGTAAAGGTAATCTTCAAATGAAGAATAATAAATTAAAATCCCCAATAAAGCGGTATCTAAAACATTCCATACATAGGTACGCGTATACCCGGTATAACTTCAAGGTCGGGTGATCCCAATAGGTGTATATACAATCCTAGCGCCATTACGACTGCTCATGTAAAGCATTGTGGCGTAGAACTCTCAATTCCTAATCATTATCTATCATATCATTTCTTACCGTTTATCCATCGTAAATAACTTCCACCTAGGAGTTGAACATATTGTATTTTAAACATACAGATATCGTATCACTTCCCACAATACAATATAGTTTCTGCGTCAATGCAGTGTTAAATCCGATTCTACTTCATGACTCGATGCAATTGAATGGAACGGACAATAACAGTTATTAATTATTTGATTATTAAATTCTTAATTCTTTAATAGCCATTGCAGTTTGATTAACATTGTTTGAGTTATCTCCCTTTATATGCAACCAAATAATAAAGGTGTGTGGTATCTTTCAGCTTTCATTGCCCACATGCATCTGACTTTATTTCTCCGTAATATTTTCATAAACTAGCATTTTACTAATTTTAGGCAATAAGATATATCATTTACTTTTAATGACAAAAAACTACAACTTTAAAATCTTTTTTTTTAAATCTTTGAAATTGACATTTCAGGCCTCTCTACCTCAGGCATCCGTCAATTTTTTTAATTGAAAGAAGAAATGCATGCTACAAGTAGCGTGTTAATAACATCATGTGTATTTTTTAATTTTATTTTGTTTATTTTTTATTTATTTAATTTTGTTTTATTTATTTCTTTATTTATTATCTATTTTTTTTTTTGAAATTGAAACGAAAAGTTAAGAACTTAATTTCAATACTAAGGCCGTGGTGGCCTAATCGATAAGATGTTAGTCTACAAATCAAAGGTCTCACAACGGTGTAAGTTCGAGTCCCGCTAAGACCACATGTGGGTAAATGAATTTTCCTTGCCGGACGTTGGCCTTTACTGGATCACCTGGTATCAGTATAATGTGACTGGTGGAGTGGTACGCTTGTCTGTGGCGTACTGACTCTGTGAGTTAGCACGGCAAAGTCGCCCTGAGAGCGCGCTTGTGCAAAACAGACCACACAACGCACTTCACATGCACACACGAAATTGTTCAAAGATTAATCCATAGAAATTAATAAAATAGTTCTCGTCGCGAATGGCTGAAAAATTGCTGATGCGATGTCAAGCAACATTCAACCAACCTAGTGGAGCATAAGGAGAGGCACGGATATATTGCTGTTCCTCGTTTCTGTTGTGAGGTCTTTTTATGGGAATGGGTTGCTAGCCCATTGCCAAACCATCGCCCTTACTGAACCGGGCTTGTGACCGGCTAGGGCGGAGTTAAATACATTGTATACTCAACAGGAAAAGTTAAAGACCACATCAAAAACATTGCCACAAAATCAGTGCACATGGAAATTGCAAGAATTAAGTCGTATTTTCCATCAAACTCACAAAACAATTGTCAAAACTTAAATACAAAATATACAAACCTAATAAGAAAAAATCTTTTTCATTCATGAAAAAGTGAACTTAATTCTGTACATAGAGCAATTTTTGAACTTTTTAACAACTATGTCGAAATCATCCCTCTTGAAACAACTATAAATGTTATGTCATGTTTGGAATATTCATGATCACACCTGGAAAATCCGAACAACAATGACCTACCTGACCCTAAATGTCCTGATGTAACTTTGAATGAGGCCCAATTGGTGTATAAACTTTATCAAATTTTCAAAATTTTCGCAAAATTTCTATACGTACAGGAGAACTGAACAATAATGTTTATAATTAAAAATATATTTTGGCTAGGTCAGTGTATTTAAATGCATTTTATTGATAGTTTAATGGAAACATTATCAATTAAAAGAAATAGATAAAAAAAACATGTGCTCTCAACTAAGATTTTTCTTAACTGAAATGTAGCAATTTTAAAACCTTCATAATTTTTTTGATTGTTAAGTTAATGGAAAATTTAAAGTGCCATTTTAAAGATCCCATCAACCTTATGAAATCTGGATTAGTTTTGACAAAAGTCTTTATTCTATTTCCAAAAAAGATTTTAAAATTTTGCTACATTAAAGTAAAGGAAAATCTTAGTCAAACCTACCTTATATACACAACAAAAACAGTAAGGGACCGATGTAAAATTTGAAATCAAAATCCAAAAACTGAAAGATATAAAATCCATCTGTATTTTTTCTTGTTCTCTTCTTGTTTCAAATGATGTAATGAAGTATTTTGTGTGTGTATGAAATCAAAAACCTCATTAATGAAATAACGAGAAGTGTGAAAATGAAATGATATGATTTACATTCTACAAAATAAAAAACTATTGTAAGAGTTGTCTTCCTTTGAACGTGAAGCCTACTGTATTTCCATAAATTGAGAAATGGTTGTGAAACCGGGGCCAGAACAGGTTTTCTGAAAAAGCTGTACATTTCATTTTGACCTTCTAAAGGCCAATTCACACGGTGTATCATGATTTATGAATCATGCTTTATAAAACATTCTGTTTTATAATCCTTACGTGTACACATGTTAAATTAAGGTTTATAATCCAAATCATTTCCCACTTAAATGATGGAACAGACACAGGAAAATGAACTCATTATTTCTTTGTGTATAGTAATAATTTGAGCTGGAATTCAGTATTATCAAAGGCGTGTTTACAGAAAGCATTTGGGGGTCCGGCCATGGATAAGCAGAAGGGATAACCAAGGAGTATACTACGAACTTTTCAAAGAACTGTCAAATGAAGACCCAAAAGTTTCAGAACTTTTCCACATCTTCTGTTGGCCAAAATACTACTTTTGTCTTCTTATTTTTTGCTAAATATTTGCATCATTCATGATGTTTAGATATTTATTTATATTATGGGAAGCTTGTGAACCTTGACCTTTTTGACCCGTTTTCTGATTGGTCAGTAATAGGTCAAAGATTTAAGTTTTATAAATGACATATTATACCAGTTTTAATTTTACAGCACTAGACGGCCGTTTCGGAATACAATTCCTCATCAGTAGTGTTTGGACCAAAATTATGAAACCAAAATTATTTTAAAGATGTTGAAAAGCTATACAAAGGACCAAAATATATTTTACCAAATTAAGCTAAAGAAATACTTTGCATGAGGGAGTATACCTTAGTTTTTGAGAAATTTCAAATTTTAACTTGCAGGAAATTTAGACAATTATTATAGACAATATTTCTGACAATAATACGAAATTATTGCCTACTGAGTCGGTGATATCCTCGGGGCACCAGCCACCAGCAGAGATATCGGCTCAGGGGTTTAAATGACATATTATACCAGTTTTATATTTACAGTACTAGACGGCCGTTTCGGAATACAATTCCTCATCAGTAGTGGTTGGACCAAAATTATGAAACCTTGATTTACAAAATAGAATATTTCTCAACATTTTTATAAGCCTTATGGTGTTTTATATCACAGTGTCCACACTGTGTATTTTGATTTATAAATTATAATTTTCAAATCATGATACACCGTGTGAATTGGCCTTAACTGTATTACGTTATTTACTTAATCGGCACATATTAAGTAAATTAAATTTCATAATTACGAAGCTGACATTTGCTTGTAGATTAACTTTTCTCCAATACTTCACCGAGTTATTCCGTTGGTTGCTAGGTGTAAGATATCTCTGTCTTTCACCCCGGCCCTGTGTAGGACAAGCTACACGCGCTGTTTGGATGGTCGGGACGTCATAACCAAACGTCACAATCACTTACACACGCTTAATTGATGACGTCATAATCGTTTTACGTGAGAACGTTAACAAAAATTGATTACGTCATTTTCAGCAGGCACGGATGGTGGTGGCATGAAAACTTAGTTCGTGTATGTATGTGAAGTGCGAATGTGTTGTATGGTCTGCCTTGTACTAGTGCGCACTCAGGGCGACTCTAAGGTGCTAGCTCACCAAGTCAGTACGCCACGGACAAGCGTACCACTCCCCGAGTCACATTATTCAGATAATAAACCATTAAAGTATTCGTTCCCATCTGTCACATTGACCTTTGAATTTATGACCTTCATTCATATATCGATATGATTGTTGTGAAAATGCCTACAACATTCTTATATACATGCCTATACAAAAAGTTTATAGTTTTTTTAGATAATTAACCATTTCAGTATTTGTTCGCATCTGTGACCTTGACCTTTGAACCTATGACCCTCATTCATATCTCAAAATGATTGTTGTGCAAATGCCTACAATATCCTATTAAACATGCATACTAGTATACAAAAAATTGATAAGTTATTTTTAGATAATTAATCATTTCAGTATTCGTTTAATTCTATGACATTGACCTTTGAACATATGACCTTCATTCATATCTCAAAATATTTTTGTGCAACTGCCTACAATATTCTAATATACATGCCAATACAAAAAGTTTAGTTTATAAGATAATAAACCATTTCAGTATTCGTTCGCATCTATGATCTTGAACGTACGACCTTCATTCATATATCAAATTGACCGTTAGGCCAATACCTACAATTTTCTAATATACATGCCTTAACAAAAAGTTTATAGTTTTTGAGACAATTAACCATTTCAGTATTGGTTTGCATCTATGACCTTGACCTTTGAACTTATGACCTTGATTCATATATTAAAAAATTTGTTGTTCAAATACCTACAATATTCTAATATACATGCCAATACAAAAAATTTATAGTTTTTTTGATAACTAACCATTTCAGTATTTGTTTGCATCTGTGACCTTGAACTTTGAGCCCATGACCTTCATCCATATATTAAAATATTCTTTGTGCAAATGCCTACAATATTCTTATATAAATGCCTATACAAAAAGTTGATAGTTTTTTAGATAATTAACCATTTCAGTATTTGTTCGCAACTTTGACCTTGACCTTTGAACCTAAGACCTTCATTCATATATCGAAATGATCGTTGTGCAAATACCTACAATAGTCTAATATACAAGCCTATACAAAAAGTTTATAGTTTTAGACAATTAACCATTTCTGTATTCATTTCATCTATGACCTTGACCTTTGAACCTATGAACTTCACTCATATATCAAAATGATTGTTGTGAAAATGCCTACAATATTCTAATATACAAGCCTATACAAAATGTTTATAGTTTTTGAGACAATTAACCATTTCTGTATTCATTTCATCTATGACCTTGACCTTTGAACCTATGAACTTCACTCATATATCAAAATGATTGTTGTGAAAATGCCTACAATATTCTAATATACATGCCTTTACAAAAAGTTTATAGTTTTGAGACAATTAACCATTTCTGTATTCATTTCATCTATGACCTTGACCTTTGAACCTATGAACTTCACTCATATATCAAAATGATTGTTGTGAAAATGCCTACAATACTCTAATATACAAGCCTATACAAAATGTTTATAGTTTTCAATATAACATTCATTTTAGCAATTTCCCCTTAAGTGCCTTGCCATTTTCCCATTTTGGCCCCTACAGTTACGATTTGTGCAAATCTGAAACTAGGTGTCCTAAGTATGTTTTACATAAAATAACTAAGTTATATCTCTTGTAAGTTCAGAGGAGATGATTTTTAAAGATTTCCACTATTTCCTCTTCATGGGGTCCCAATGGGACATAATCCTTTTATTTGTGCAAATCTGAAAGCCCCTCACCTAGACATCATTACTGTCAAATATCATCCCATTTGGCTTTGTAGTGTTGGAGGAGATGATTAAAATATGAATATACACACGACGGACGAAGATAGATGACAATAGGTCATCTGAGCCTATGGCTCAGGTGAGCTAAAAAATTAACAATACAACATATTCTAGAATATTGCCAGTCTTTCAATATTCTTCTCGATACTGCAATTAGTAAACAGAAAAACCACATGTTCAAATAGTGACAATTGAATTTTTCTGAATATGCCTAGCTCTTGCCTGTTTAAGTTATCCCCTTTGGTAAACAGTATGGTTTCTAACAGATGCTCCACTGACAGTTTCCAGCATTGATTTGCACAATTAAGTATCATGCAATCAGATTACTTAACGAAATGTCCGATTTGACGTCTTTTTTATCTATGACGTCACGAATATGTGGTCTTCGGCGCCTACAGAATTATGGCGGGAAGATTGTTATGCTATTATTCAGTAGAATAATTTTCTGCATTTACAAAAGATTAGAATTCACAATACCAATTCTGTGCACTATTTTTAGGAAGAAAATGTATATTGTACATAACGGAAATTAGGTAGATTTATACTTTTGAGAGTACTATTCTAAATAATTGAAAGATTTGAGTACATTGTTTAAATTTTGAAGACGATATTTTAAATGCCGGTTTTTTTTTTTTCGGTGACTTTAAATACAAATAATGGGATACAAACTGGCGATTCTTCAATAAACATACTGTATAATATTTTTTCTTAATGTCAAATCTAGTAGTTTGACTATGCTCTTGTATTAGCGCGTTTCATTCAGCGGCCTAGAATCAAGAACGCTTCATCAATGTATACGAATCCCCTTTCCTCTTTAACTGAGCTGTGTTGGGTAACGGTTGCTATGGGTTTCTATGGATGACAGACCATATATTTCAATTAGTTTTTTTTCACAACTAAATAGCTCACAATCAGTGATTTTGTTTATTTGTTAATACCAAACGAAAAACATTGAGTTCATAATAGTATACTAGGAAATTATTAGTAGCTTCTTACGTAAGGAGTGATGCTTTTTTCTTGTTTCAGGATTTTGATGCCATTTTATGAAAAAAGTAGCTTGACGACCCCTTATTTTTTGTTTTCGAAAATTAAACTTATATATTCATGTGCAATATATGTGAAAATCAGGGGTCGTATTCGACTTAGTTTTTTAAAAATCTACAAATTAACGAAAGGGTGTTACTTTTAGTTTTCCAGAAATTTAATGTTCTCTCTGATAGGTGGCGCTGTAGAAAAATACCACGTGACCGGAAGTAAAATTCCATTGGTACAAATAATCTCCATAACAGAATGGTTAATTTGAATGCAAGACACTTTTGGTTTCTAAGCATGACAAAAAAATATTAAAGCTTATTTGTTGATAACAGTAGTTAAAATTTGAACATTTATGTCGTGAAAATGGCCACCAGGTGGCGCTTCAGAACTTCTTAAGGAAGTCGAATACCTGCCCTGAAATTTTGGCATGTTGAATGGTTTATGCCCATGTACAACATATCAAAATTTCAATATGTGTTTTCAGGCGATTTGTAAAGTATGGAACTACCTTAAGGGTTATTTCATAAAAAAAGAACATTCTAAGTTGGCCTGTTATATTATCAAAGTTTTATTTAAAAAATCGAAGTGCAATGTACAATTTATGTTTCACTTATGCATACCCGATATCCAGTACCCATCAATCACAGGTGTATAAATTACACAAACAACCATCGCCTGGGGATCTTGGAAATAAGAGTACAAAGCCACTTGAGGGAATTGCTGAAATTGATCTTAGTTGACAGGTGACCTTCGTAGACAGGGTCCATATTTCCATTATCAGTTACTTCCCTTAGTTTGCATTTGGCACATTAAGTTGTTTTCTCTTCATTGTTTAAGTCATTAATTTAATTCATTTATTTAATTCACAATTAATTGGAATAAAAATAAATCTTTGTTTTTATATAAAAGTATTTTAGTGATAATTCAACTGTAGATAAAATTATTGATGAATAATTAATTAATTCATTTTATTCACAATTAATTTGAATAAAAATAAAATCAAATCTTTGTTTTAATATAAGAGAATTTTTGTGAACATTTAAATGTAGTTTAATATATATAATTTGACCAAGTGAGCTTTAAAGGCCTGCATTTGTATAAACCATTGTTGCATAAGCAGTATAATTTGCATCTCCCAAATTCAGAAGTTTTCCTGGCAACTGTCTCCTTCAGAAGTTTGGTGACAAGAGTGGTGTACAAAATGGGGAATATTTCTGAATGTGAATTAATTCATAATTATTTGGACAACTAACTTTGAATTAAAGTATTAGTAAGTGGTTTGATATTTTTTACCAATTTTATATGTCCAATTCCCGAGACCAGAGTTTAGTGACCGTTGTAGACAAGAATTTTTTTCATTCGGGCGGCCGTTAAGGTGGCAATTGACCGCTCTATAAAGGTTGTTTACATAGTAAAAACGTTAGGGCCCAACTCAGACTGGCCGCTGTTGACAGATGACCACTACCGCTACCCCTTATTATTCATAATAAGGATGACTTCACGGAAGACTTTGAAAGGGGGGGGGGGCGTCAATATAATTTTCAATATTAGGAGATTTTAGCAGTGATCGCGCGAGATTCCAAAATTTTTGTCTTGATATCGGGAGGGTTGGTGGGTATGCTAAAACCATTAAATGTTTATTACTGCTAAAAAATACCTAAGATATGCGTCAAGAAGGGTCAGAGAGTGAAGGAAAATACATAACAACAACCGGAAGACGATCTCGGCCAATCATCTTTCGGATTATAAATATATGCAAGGATCCTCTGTTTGATCAGATTACTTTCTGTGTCTGTCTTTAGTAAAGTGTCATCCAAGAGTATTTTTCATTTTTTTTTTTTTTTGGATAAACCTGCTTACGATTTGGGCAGATATAATATGAAAAAGATATGTTTACCGGGGGGATGGGGGATCCGTTTGACGTCATCGACATAATATTCTAGCCTCAAATACATCAAAATGCAGCGTTCTCTTTTCAATCTCGTATCAATTTCTTACTATATTAATATTACTCAATGAATAAACCCAATTTTCATGACAGTTTATCCATCAAATCCATAGAATACAATAGTTATTCCAATTTCAATAATCTGCCTTTATTCATCTACAGGCATTAGAGCTGATTTCTCTGTAACGGAAGGACAATCAGGTGAAGAATTATGCATGTTACTGCTAAATTCGAGAAAGATCAAGAGTTTTTGCGAATAATAACAAATGCCCAAAAAACCTCCAGATATAGCTAACAAGGGTTCGGTTGGTAGGTTAAATGTTGCTTAACGTCGCATCAGCAACTTTATAGCTATTCGCGACGAGAACTCCTTTATTAATCTCTATGGATTAATCTATTAACAAAACAAAAGTTCGTGTATGCATGTGCAGTGCGAGTGTGTTGTATGGTCTGCCTTGTACTATTGCGCACTAAGGGCGATTCTTTAAGTCAGTACGCCACAGACAAGCGTACCACTCCCCGAATCACATTATACTGACACCGGGTGAACCAGTAAAGGTCAACAGTAATAAAAATTCATTTCTCCACATGTGGTCTGAGCAGGACTCGAACTCACAGCGCTGAGAGACCCTTGATTTGAAGACTGAAGTCTTATCCACTAGGCCATCGCGGCCTCTAACAAGGGGTCGGGATGAGCTATCTATTAGCCAAGAACCAATTTGTTAGCTTATTGTTAAACTTTCGTCTGGACTGTATTGTTTGGATGATAAGGAATATAAATTATTTCATTAAATACAGTCCAACCTGTCTTAAAGGGCACCTCTATATAAAGGCCAACTGCTTATAAAGGCTAGTAGAATTGTAACCCAATTAGATTTGAACCTGTATATAAAGGTTACCTTTCCATAAAGGCCACTGTTCCTCGTTCCCTAGGGTGACCTTAATAGACAGGTTTGACTGTATGTGAAGTCCGTATCGACACTAATTGGACCCTTTGAGTTCTACATTTCACATTGACCTGTCAATAATAATGTAGTGACGCCCATTAAGAGGTGTTTTATCTTTCAAAATTTTGTTGTAATATACTTTCTATAGAAACCACTGTGTTTGTGACAGTGAAATACTCTTTATATTCATAGAAAATCAAATAAATTTGAATAAAGATTAATATTTTTCACTTATTTGTACATAACCGTAACAGGAAATTTGTATGCGCATCCGCGATAAGTCCAGAATATATATGCGCATAGTAAAACGTTGACGTTATGGGGATTTAACGTCTTCAAAAAAAACAGGCAAATAGCAGATTCTTTTGCGCAAATGACGCAAAACGTCACCAAGGACATCACTTCCGGTGTAAACTTAGCCATGTAAAATCTCCATAACGCCAACATTTTCCTTTCTACAGACATGCTTTATGACAATCGCGGATGCACATACAGATTTCCTATTCCGATTAGATACAAGTAAGTGAAAAATATCAATCTTTATTCAAATTTATTTGATTTTCTATGGGTATAAAGAGTATTTAACTGTCACAAACAGAGTGGTTCCTACAGTAAATTTATAGACACATAAACTAACTAGAAAAATACAGACTTATTTATTTAACTCAGTGTAAATCAATTGGTTTCTTTAAACATGAATCTTTACCACCATCAGCCAGATTTAACCAGGCGTGAATGTCTTTGTAACTTCGTGGGTAATTTTTAACATTGTGTAATTTTTTACACAACTGACATAAACCTTGTTCTAAATAGTCTACCTCTGGTTTGTAATATTTTTTCCAATTGAAAAACTTTTTATATTCCTCTTCATTGGAGCCGACTTGACGCAGGTAAGTTGTAAGATTCTCCACAGAAGTAAAGTCGGCCGTATTTATGTACGAGTTCGGTGGTAGAAACATATTTACGTTTTTGACTCCCCTTGTTACCGGGACGACCATTCTTTCCGTTATGTGTAAAGCTTTCTCAGTAATATAATCCTTACAAATAGAATTTTCAAAACTTAAATAATATTTGTAATTTTTTTCTAGATTTCTTGTACAGTTACCATGGTTACTTCGCGGACATTTGAAAGATCCGCATGTGCCGTAGATGTCAACATTAACATATTTCTGCATTAATTTCGCATATTCTTCTCTTTTAGATTCAGTCTTGCAGTGACTCACAAATATGGCAGCGTCTTTCTTTTTTGAATTAAAAATTTCCGAAAAATTCTCAAAAGGATCAGTTTGTTTATGTTTTGGAACGATTTTACCATAAGGGCCCAAAATGTCGGAATCTCTCCGGTAACTCCAGGTCCAGTTGAAAACATTGTGCCACATTTTCTTGTCATAATTTGTGTAATATCGTTCGGGAGGTTCAAGGCCCAAATAGACATACACCTGTCCTGGTACTCGGTGAGGGATGTATTTTAAATAAAGATTCGCGGCGCCAAATAATACAGCATCACTTCGCGGAAAGTCGCATTTATCATAGGTTATAATACATTTATCTTCACAATGGTTAAAATTCAGAAACCAATCCGCAGGTCTATTCCAATATAATATGACTTTTGTTTGATTTGTCTTGTTATTGACTGCTTCCATTTTATATTGCCCTGGTTTTAAGTCGGTCGGACAAACTATCGCGCGTTTGTTTGAGTTGATATCAGGAGGCAGCGTCCCTAGTTTTGACTTTAAGTCCATTTTTGTTGTATGTGCAACCGGAAGTTGAGGTGATTTTGTAACCGGATGTAAATTCTTTGCCGGAACTAGTTGCTTCTTTGCGGGGAAAAAATCTATATGATTCTCGACCTTGTAGAGTAGGATTAGTAATAAAATGGACACGGCTAAACAAATCAACAGGAAGAAATGTGACGAAATATATCTGAAAATACAAAAAGTATGCATATATAGAAGACAGTTTTGTGTGTAAACATAATTGTAGACTTTTATTATTCAAGATTGTATACCTTGAAAACGTATTCCTAACACTTAACAGTGGTGCTCGAAAATAATCGAGGAAAATCCGAATCCAAGATGAAGAAGCAGATTTTTATAATACTTTTTATACTTTCAACGCGAAAGATTTTCATTAACTATTTCAGTAGAATCATTTATGTGTCCGATTGATGAATCACATGCTAAAATGAACAGATAACTCAATCATCGGCTTTCAACTCATGCTGGTGTCTATTACATGGGTTGATTGGCCCACTTTATGCTGTAATATCCCGTGTACGCACGCGGTACCACAGTATCCATCGTAAATAACTTCCACCTTGGAGTTGAACGTATTGTATTTTAAACAATACTATCTATAATTTCTTACCGTTTATCCATCGTAAATAACTTCCACCTTGGATTTGAACGTATTGTATTTTAAACAATACAATCTATAATTTCTTACCGTTTATCCATCGTTAATAACTTCCACCTTGGATTTGAACGTATTGTATTTTAAACAATACAATCTATAATTTCTTACCGTTTATCCATCGTAAATAACTTCTAGCTCGGAGTTTAACATATTGTATTTTAAACAATACAATCTATAATTTCTTACCGTTTATCCATCGTAAATAACTTCCACCTTGGAGTTGAACGTATTGTATTTTAAACAATGCAATCTATAATTTCTTACCGTTTATCCATCGTAAATAACTTCCACCTTGGATTTGAACGTATTGTATTTGAAACAATGCAATCTATATCTTCTTACCTTTTATCCATCGTTAATAACTTCCACCTTGGATTTGAACGTATTGTATTTGAAACAATACAATCTATATCTTCTTACCGTTTATCCATCGTTAATAACTTCCACCTTGGATTTGAACGTATTGTATTTGAAACAATACAATCTATAATTTCTTACCCTTTATCCATCGTAAATAACTTCCACCTTGGATTTGAACGTATTGTATTTGAAACAATACAATCTCTATCTTCTTACCGTTTATCCATCGTAAATAACTTCCACCTCGGAGTTTAACATATTGTATTTTTAAACATACAGATCTCGTAACACTTCCTATAATACAATCTATTATTTCTAACCGTTTATCCATCGTAAATAACTTCCACCTCGGAGTTTAACCTATTCTATTTTAAACATACATATCTCGTAACACTTCCAACAATACAATCTATAATTTCTTACCGTTTATCCATCGTAAATAACTTCCACCTCGGAGTTTAACATATTGTATTTTCAACATACAGAATTTAGGATAAATGTTCGATGTTTTGAAGAATGAAAAAAGTCATATCTATCATTTCTTACCGTTTATCCATCGTAAATAACTTCCACCTCGGAGTTGAGCATATTGTATTTTAAACATACAGATCTCGTAACACTTCCTGATACTTTATACAAAGTTATTTATGTTACCTTTGGGACGATTTGACAAGAATGTAAACACCCGAAGGCTACCCGAACTGACCAGTGATGTATATGCGAACAACATTGACCTGTCCGCTTGACCTTTCACAGTATAAATAATAATAATAATAATAATAATAATAATAATTTATTTTATTTAAGTGTCACATATAAAAATTCAATGTTCACATACACATAAAAAACCTTATACAATTTTTATATCCTGCCATATATGGCCTACGAGACACTACACATTATATCTATAATTAAAATACATATAAGAAAAATATAACACAAATTTGTCCATAAAAATAAAAACATTTGATCATATAAATATAAAACTTATTATTATTATTATTATTATTATTATTATTATTATTATTATAGGCGAACAACATTGACATGTCCGCTTGACCTTTCACAGTATAAATTTATGTCGACTCATGCATGCAATATTTTAAATGTAATTGTAATATTTTATATGTTCATTATATTGTAAATGTGCAAATTTGAGAAATAAAGAATTTTAATTTTAATCTTTTGGACAATGCTCCAGTTTCACCACTGCGGTATCTCAGTTGGTAGAGTGCTCGCTCCGTAAGTGGGAGGTCGTGGGTTCAAACCCCGACTGGGTCTGACCCAAGACTTGAAAGTGGGTAGTGACTGTTCATTCGCCAAGCACTCGGCATTACGAAATGAAAGTTACGGTTCTTTCGGATGGGAACTTAAAATAATCGAGGTCTCGTGTCGGTAGGCCTGGCAACTTGCTGTTTAATGCTATGAGCGCAACGTACAGTTAAAATTTCTGCACCTTCTCCTATAGCTGGCGACGTCTCGATATAAGTGAAATATTCTTGACTGTGACGTTAAACACCCACTTAGCACTTAAATCGGACATTAATTTAAATCTTAATATTTTTTTTAATTCTAAAAATATTCATGAACTTAAGGTATCATTTTGAATATCTTTTTTGGCTTAAAACATTTATGTTTAGTTTTATTCAAAAATATTTATAAGTAGTTCGAAAAGAGCTTGCTATAATTTGCTTAATTTAAGTTATGGGAAATCTAAGTTAAGAAATGAACGTAAAACGGACCGGTACATTTAGGTCAATTTCGGGAACACTAATTAGAAAAAAGGAAACGCGTGGCTTGCGTATGTATTAATTACCTGAACCCAGCTGCAGTTGTTCGAAGCTTGATTAGTTAAATCAGGGATTAACAGAAAATTAAAATATGAATAAAATCAAAATATCACTATGGAATTGGTATTTTTATTTCAATGTGCTTTTAGTTTGATGACATTTTTATTCATTTTTGACATTTCAACTCTTAAGTTCACAATATATTTGAAATTATGCAAAGTTCAAATTTTAACTAATCAAGCTTCGAGCAACTGACCCCCGATCATTAAAAAAAAGAAAAAACTTTTGATTAAAAATCTTTGATAGCCATTTCAGTTCGATTAATATTTGTTTGAGTTATCTCCCTTTATATGCAACCAAATAATAAAGGCCGCGTGCGGTATCTTTCCGCTTTCCTTGCCCATATGTATCTGACTTTATTTCTCCATAATATTTTCATAAACTAGCATTTTACTAATTTTAGTTGTTTCAATGTATCTTGTTTAAAAACACGATTCTCGTGAAATCAAGATATTAAAAAAGTCCGCACACTGGCCGACAAGCCACATGTAGATATATGTAGCTGTTTAACTCGGTCGACAAGCCACGTGTAGATATGTAGCTGTTTAACTCGGTCGACAAGCCACATGTAGATATATAGCTGTTTAACTCGTCCACAAGCCACGTGTAGATATGTAGCTGTTTAACTCGTCCACAAGCCACGTGTAGAAATGCAGCTGTTTAAGTCGGTCAATCCATCGAACTTCTAATGAACCGCCGACAAGCCACATGTAGATATGTAGCTGTTGAACTCGGTCGACAAGCCACGTGTAGATATGTAGCTGTTTAACTCGGTCAACAAGCCACATGTAGATATGTAGCTGTTTAACTCGGTCGACAAGCCACATGTAGATATATAGCTGTTTAACTCGTCCACAAGCCACGTGTAGATATGCAGCTGTTTAAGTCGATCAATCCATCGAACTTCTAATGAACCGCCGACAAGCCACATGTAGATATGTAGCTGTTGAACTCGGTCGACAAGCCACGTGTAGATATGTAGCTGTTTAACTCGGTCAACAAGCCACATGTAGATATGTAGCTGTTTAACTCGGTCGACAAGCCACATGTAGATATATAGCTGTTTAACTCGTCCACAAGCCACGTGTAGATATGTAGCTGTTTAAGTCGGTCAACAAGCCACGTGTAGATATGTAGCTGTTTAACTCGGTCGACAAGCCACATGTAGATATATAGCTGTTTAACTCGGTCGACAAGCCACATGTAGATATATAGCTGTTTAACTCGTCCACAAGCCACGTGTAGATATGCAGCTGTTTAAGTCGGTCAATCCATCGAACTTCTAATGAACCGCCGACAAGCCACATGTAGATATGTAGCTGTTGAACTCGGTCGACAAGCCACGTGTAGATATGTAGCTGTTTAACTCGGTCGACAAGCCACGTGTAGATATATAGCTGTTTAACTCGTCCACAAGACACGTGTAGATATGCAGCTGTTTAAGTCGGTCAATCCATCGACATTCTAATGAACCGCCGACAAGCCACATGTAGATATGTAGCTGTTGAACTCGGTCGACAAGCCACGTGTAGATATGTAGCTGTTTAACTCGGTCGACAAGCCACATGTAGATATGTAGCTGTTTAACTCGGTCGACAAGCCACATGTAGATATATAGCTGTTTAACTCGTCCACAAGCCACGTGTAGATATGCAGCTGTTTAAGTCGGTCAATCCATCGACATTCTAATGAACCGCCGACAAGCCACATGTAGATATGTAGCTGTTGAACTCGGTCGACAAGCCACGTGTAGATATGTAGCTGTTTAACTCGGTCGACAAGCCACATGTAGATATGTAGCTGTTTAACTCGGTCGACAAGCCACATGTAGATATATAGCTGTTTAACTCGTCCACAAGCCACGTGTAGATATGCAGCTGTTTAAGTCGGTCAATCCATCGACATTCTAATGAACCGCCGACAAGCCACATGTAGATATGTAGCTGTTGAACTCGGTCGACAAGCCACGTGTAGATATGTAGCTGTTTAACTCGGTCGACAAGCCACGTGTAGATATGTAGCTGTTTAACTCGTCCACAAGCCACGTGTAGATATGTAGCTGTTTAACTCGTCCACAAGCCACGTGTAGATATGCAGCTGTTTAAGTCGGTCAATCCATCGAACTTCTAATGAACCGCCGACAAGCCACATGTAGATATGTAGCTGTTGAACTCGGTCGACAAGCCACGTGTAGATATGTAGCTGTTTAACTCGGTCGATCCACCGAACTTCTAATGAACCACTGCTACCGTAGCTCAGTTGGTAGAGTGCTAGCTTCGTATGTTGGAGATCGTGGGTTCGAATCCCGGCCGGGGTCTGACAAAGATTTGAAAATAGGTATAGTGACTGTTATTTCGCCAAGCACTCAGAATTAAGAAATGACTCTGAAAATCACAGAATCTTTCGGAAGAGGCATTAAATCGAGTTCCATGTCACAGTTGACGTGGCACAAAATAACCCTCTGTGCACATTGTCCTGAGCGCACTGCAAAAGTTCAAATTCATGCAACTTAACCTATAGTTACTGACGTCTCAATATATGTAATTACATATTATACCAGTTTTAATTTTACAGCACTAGACGGCCGTTTCGGAATACAATTCCTCATCAGTAGTGCTTGGACCAAAATTATTTTGAAGATGTTAAAGCTACCCAAAGGACCAAAATATCTTTTACCGAATTAAGCTTAGGAAATACTTTGCATGAGGGAGTATACCTTAGTTTTTGAGAAATTTCAAATTTTAACTTTGAAAAAAAATCCTTGACTGAGGCTTAACCATATTTAATCAATCAATCAATCAATCACTTAATCAATCGTTGTAATTACTCAAGTAAGCGAAATATTAATTAACTGCAGCCTTACACATTCACAATTGTATATATATATACGTGTCTTAATATTGTTTCTTATTGATTGAAATTTGGGCCTAATAAAATACTTATTTGAATGAAACGCATAACAGTACAGACCTGTCGAAAATTTAATGCTTGGCTAACGAATTATTGCCGTTGTTGTAGTTCATCTCAGCCACTCTCTTCTTATGAGGTCGCGGTGGCCTAATGGATAAGACGTCAGTCTTTAAATCTAGGGTATCTCACCGCTGTGAGTTCGAGCCTAGCTAGACCACATGTGGGAAAGTGAATTTTCTTTGTCGTTGGCCTTTGATGGTTCGCTTGGTTTCAAAGTAATATGACTGGTGGAGTGGCACGCTTGTCTGCAGCGTACTGACTCTGTGAGCTAGCACGTTAAAGTCGCCCTGAGTGCGCACTAGTACAAGACAGACCATGCAACACACTCGCACTTCACATGCATACATTAAATTGTTAATAGATTAATCCATAGAGATTAATAAAATAGTTCTCGTCGCAAATAGCTGAAAAATTGCTGAAGCGATGTTAAGCAACATTCAACCAACCAACTCTCTTCTTATATTTCGGCAGCTGCTATCTATCTCTGGAAAACTTTTCGACCACCAACTGTCCATATCTAGTCGGTTGTTCGGCAACGAACTTAGACCACTGCGGGTAGCTCAGTTGGTAGAGTGCTCGCTCCGTAAATTGGGAGGTTGTGGTTTCGAACCCCGGTCGGGTCTGACCCAAGACTTAAAAGTGGCTAGTGACTGTTTTTTCGCAAAGCACTCGACATTACGAAATAAAAGTCGCGGTTCTTTCGGATGGGAACTAAATTAAAAGAGGTCCTGTGTCACGGTAGGCTTGGCACCCTGCTGTATAATGCCATCAGCGCAACGCACTGGCAAAATTTCTGCGCTTTCGCTTAAAGCTGGCGATGTCTCGATATTAGTGAAATAATCTTGACTGGGGCGTTAAACACCATTACTCAACTCAACTCATTTTCATTAACTTAATGTTAAACTTTAGACAGGCCTGTATTATTTATATAACCTGCACACATTTCGACAATTTTGCAGCTTACGAATGCACCGGTTCACATTACTGTGTCAATAATGAGAACGAAGTGTCGTGTAATTACGTTTTAAGTCTGGTAATTTTTCTATACACCTTGATGTGGGAACCAGGTAACACAGTCAATATTTACCTCAGCAGATCTTAATTTGCATAATATTGCATTTCAAATTTCTTTAAAAATTTAGGTCAAATGTTACACTTTATTAAATTCAGTTTAAACATAAAGCGCTAAGGTTTATATAAAGTACAACTGAACCGAAATACTGGTTGATTGCTTGCAAGTGAAAAACTTTCTCATTGCCGTATCTTCTTTCAGAACGACCACTGAGGGTGGCTCAGTTGGTAATGTTCGTTTCGTATGAGGGAGGTCGAGAGTTCAAACCAAGACTTGAAAATAGATAGTAACTGCTTTTTCGCCAAGCACTTTGCATTTAGAAATGAAAGTTACAGGGTCTTTCGAAAGAGACCTTATAAACCGACGCCCCGTGTCACGACAGACATGGCTTGTAAAAATACCCCACCCATATACATTGCCATGAGCTCACTGCAAAGGTCAAAACTTCACTTCACCTATAGCTATAGCTGGTGATGTCTCGATATGAGTGAAATATTCTTAACTGGGACGTAAAACCCCATTCATTCAATTAATCAATCTACACTCTTTCCGATGAAATTACAACTTGCCCCATCCTCACAATTATCTCTTTGCTAAGATTTCCCTTTACTTAAATCAGTCAAATTTAATAAATAAATACATGTAATGTTGCTAATTTTCAAGATTAATCATGGATTTGAGGTGCCATTTTGAAGATTGCTCTATGCTTATTTAATCTATAAAGTGTTTTTGTTATTTCTAGTACCATAATATTTTGTCAAAATTTCCCAGATTTAAGTTCAGAAAAATCTAAGTCGAGGAATGATTGTGAAACTGTGGCCCATACCAACCTAATTAATATATATTTCTGTAGCTTGCTTGTCAGACGACAGACAGGGGCTCGAACCTGAAATCACCTGCAGTATAGAAGAGTGATCTACGACACTAGGGGCCTCGATGTTTGAACCGCTCTTTTGGTAAATGCAAAGGGGTACAAAATGCACTGATCAAAATGGACTCCGAAAGTACTAGAGGGGTTTATAAAGAAGATGACCGTTCTAAGTAGGCGTATAATATGGACTGACCGGAATAGACTCCTAAATGAAACCCAGAAACTGTACTAGAGGGTTCCATACCATATCTTCTGAAAAGATGGTTCCAAGTAGGGGTATGACATAGACTGGTCGGAATGGAATCTGCATGTATATATAGATGATGATCAATTCCAAGTAGGCGTTGTCGACAGGCGTACAAAATGGACTGACCGCAATGGACTCCAAAACCTGTATTAATAGAGAGGTCTATATATAGAGCGAGAAGGTGACCAATTCCAAGTAGTCGTACAAAATGGACTCCAAAACCTGTATTAGAGGGGTCTATATGATCAGTTTAAATTAGGAGTTGCGTATGAAATAGACTGACCCGAATGGACCCCTAAATCTGTACTAGAAGAGTCTATATACAGAAGATGACCAGTTCCAAGTAGGCGTATGATATAGACTTCTACAGCTGTACTACAGGGGAGGTTCCATGCTGGCGTACAGTTTAAAAATTGACTGACCGGTGCTGCACTACGGGAGATGACCAATTTTAAGTAGGCGTATGATATAGACTGGCCGGAATGGTCTCCTAAATAACCCAGACTGACCCAGTAACATGCGTTTAATTACAACAATACCGATGAAGTGACCATGGATTTAACCTCCTTATACATGTATATATAAAAATCATTGGCGTCATCAATCATGTCAAACAATGACATGTAACATGCTCAAATCTGATCAATTCTCGCCCCGACTTGACAGGTACTTGATGGCGCCCCCAGGCGGAAATATTGGTTAAAACAGATGTATTCAGTCCGGAACATTATCTATACCTGTGATGTTACCTAACGAATAGAAAGTGACTAACTGTTGTTACCTGATATTGTTACCGTTTAAGTGTCGAGTTGAGTAATGGAGTTAACCACCACAATCCCACCCCCCACCCCCGTCCGGCGTCAAGATTCTTTCACTTATATCGAGACGGTTAGTTCTGAGCTGGTGAAGTAAAGTAATGGAGTTTTAGCCCCAAAAAAGATTCTTCAAAGTTCACTTATATCGAGGTGGTCACGATCAGTTGAGAGATAGTAAAATAATGGTGTCTGCACCTCAGTCAAGATTTTTCACTTATATCAAGGCGGTGGTAACATATCCAAGTAAGGTGGGGAAAGAGAAGTGCCCAGAAAAATCCGCCGACCTTCATTCTGTAAGCGAACCTCCCTACAGTAAGATCTACCCCGAGTGGAGTCCGAACCTAGGTGGTAGGAGGCGTTCGAGACCACTCGGCCAGCGAGTATTTAGCAAAAATTACCCAGCGCCAAATTATTGATTATTTTCCTGGCTGTTAGGTATTTGTTACAAAATTGTGTTGGGTCTCGATAACCAAATGGTCTACAGTGTAGATTTTTGAATCATGGAGACTTTGACTGCCCAGAATTGAATCCCACTCTCATTAAGATTTTTTAACTTTAAGGGAAACTCGGTAGCTGAGTGGGCTAAAATGCGTATGGATATGGATCACAATGTCTCTAACAGACAAAGATCGAATCCTACCTGGGGCAGATCCTAGTGTGAGAACGGTTGTCAGTTCGCTCGCTAATGGTCTATGCTTTTCTCTGGGTACTCCGATTTCCTCCTCGATACTGTAAGAAAGAATGTCAGTTTTCCTGCTAATTTTTTTTCGGGTAATCCCGTTTTCTCCAGTATCCTAAAAGTAGGGCGTAAAACACCATAACTCCGCCCCTAGATACGGAATCCATTTCCATGTTAACCTCTTGTTACCCATGCATTAATTCATTTTTGCATTTGTAAAAACGCCGCCATTGTAAATTTACCATTGTTTATTCATATGCAAAAATAGATTTTCAATATTTACATATGCATATTTTTTTTTTTTTATTTTTATTTTTTACATTTGCCACTTGATAAATCAATTTTGACATATGCAAAAATGGATTTTTACATATGCGCTGAAAGATTTTTGCATTTGCAAAAATGCCCGTTGAAAATGTAAAATGAGTTTTCGCATATCAATAATTCGATTTTTATATGTGTATAAAAACGATTTTTGCAATTATAAAATTTTTATTTACATGATTAATACATATGCAAAAATAGCAAATAATTCGGAATTTTTACATTGTAACTATGCAAAAATCAATTTATGCACATGTTAAATTCGATTTATGCATGTGTAAAAATAGCAAAAATAGTCGGCATTTTACATATTTAAAATGCAAAAATGTGTTTTCCCATGTGTAAAATTCGATTTAACATATGCAAAAATAGCAAATAATTCGGAATTTTTACATTGTAACTATGAAAAAACCAATTTATGCATATGTTAAATTCGATTTATGCATGTGTAAAAATAGCAAAAATAGTCGGCATTTTACATATTTAAAATGCAAAAAAAATTTTTCCCATGTGTAAAATTGGATTTAACATATGTAAAAATGGTGAATAAATATAAAAAATGTCGCCTCGTTAATGTCGGATATGACGAATACAGCTAATATAATAATAAAATTACAAAAAATGAGAAGAAAATTAAAAAAAGAAAAACTGCAAAAAATTGAGGAAATGCACAAAATGCACATTTAAGATTTACAGGTAAAATTGTCATAATATGACTACACAATGTCCGTGTCGTCGGTATTACAAAAAAGACGACACTGGTGTATATATATGTATGTGTGTGTATATAATAAATATGTTTTAAACCTTCTTTAAAATGACCTTGCGTTTGTACGCCTCATTTACCAGCTGAATATAGGCTTTGTCAATTTATGTGCCTAACTTGGGGTGTTTTATTAACGAATACACAACGCGTACAGGGTATATATGTATATTTATATTGTGTGTACACAAAAATTCCGCCATATGCATTTTACATACAAAATGGCCGATGAGAGTTTTAATAACTTTGTGATATATGTTTTACTTATACGGTCAGCTGTGTGGGGACGTTAGAAACGAGTTAGGACCATAAAACTGACAATGATCCCGGACAATGTCCAGTGATGGACAGTACCTTATAACATACATCAAATTTACGACTGACCACTAGTTGGAAGATCTTTCATATAGGTGTTTTTTGACTTACTTCATGGATCTTAAGTTTACAAGTGTGTTTTGACTATACCTGGGAAATATATTTTTGTACATTTTTGCAGATTATTTGAAAACGAAAAATGTGAAAAAGTGTTATATAATTGTGCATGTGAATACGTTTTAAGTTTTGCAGAAGATTTTAAAAAGAAAAATATGTGAAATAGAACTACAGTGTGTTGCGATTTTGCTTCGGACTTTTGATTAAGATTATTAAAAAAGAAAAAAGTGACTTTGACCGGTGTGTTATTATTATGCCTGAAAGAATATTTTGATAAAGAAAAAATATTTCGATTCCAAAATGGATATTGGATATATTTAATTATTAATTATCAGTTTATTGTGTGTTGTGTGAGCTGTTTATTCTTGTGTGGAAAATGTTATTAACTGGTAAGTATAAACGTTATGACACAACTGGAACATCACACTCTCTCTCTCTCTCTCTCTCTCTCTCTCTCTCTCTCTCTCCAACGTTAAGTTTGGGTACATACTATTTTTAATGTGGCAGCATTTATACGTTGAGACAAAGTAAAATTCTCTACCTAATCTAACACCCAGTGGGGCATTTCAAACAGCCGCAGACCTAATGACACGAAAATTGACCCCAATGTCCCCACTTCGGCAATAGAGCTGAACATTGTCTCCAGAACAAAAGTTGGAATGGGGCACAACGGTTGGAGTGGGGCAGCTAGTTCTCTCCCTCTCTCTGTATGTATGTGAGATAGGGAATTATTAAGTTTCACACACACACACACCACACACACACACACACGTACAGAGAGAGAGAGAGAGAGAGAGAGAGAGAGAGATTTTGATTTTACTCAACTCGTAACTAAAATTAATCAGCAATACATATAAAACACAAAACATCATATAATTTTACTTGTTTTCAAAAAAAAACAAAAAACAAAAACAAAAAAAAAAAAAAAACCAGATAATGTATAATTTACTGTGATATATTTTTATGTATTTTTTATAAATTGTTGCCTGACTCAAGTAAATATAATGCTATAATGTAGGAAAAATGTATGAATAATTACCAGGAAATGAAGATCTGACGAAACATATATCATAAGACTAAGTATATATTGTTTATATTTCAAGTATTATGACCCAGGACATAAAGTTGTGTTGTGTGGAAAGTGTGGTCATCATATGATTATCTAAACGCGTATTGATGAGCTTAACTTGACTAAAACCACATTGGCTCCAATAAGTATATTTCAAGTATTACGACTTTAGACATACAGTGTATGTTTGTGTGGAGATTATTATTATTATTGTGGTCATCACAAGATTCCCCAAAGCGCGTATCTTGTGAGCTTAACTTGACTTAAACCCTATTGCCTTCTATCCCAGGACCTGGAAATGAATATCTGACAAAACATACACCATAAACTAAGCATTGTGTTTATATTTCAAGTATTATGACTTTGGACATAAAGTGTGTGTTTGTGTGGAAAGTGTGGTCATCATATGATTCCCCAAATACGTATTGATAAGCTTAACTTGACTTAAACCCTATTGCCTTCTATTCCAGGGTCTGGAAATGAATATCTGACGAAACATACATCATAAACTAAGTATTGTGTTTATATTTCAAGTATTATGATCTGGGACATAAATTGTGTGTTTGTGTGGAAATTGTGGTCATCATATGATTCCCAAACGCATATCGATGGGCGTGGCTTGACTTGACTTAAACCATATTGCCTTCTATCCAAGAACCTGGAAATCCATACACCATAAACTAAGTATTGTGTTTATATATTTCCAGTATCATGACCCAGGACATAAAGTTGTGTTTGTGTGGAAAGTGTGGTCATCATATGATCTCCCCAGATGCTTATCACTTAAACCTTATTGCCTTCTTTTTCCCGGGGCCTGGAAATGAATACGTGTTTATATTTCAAGTATTATGACTTTGGACATAAAGTGTGTGTTTGTGTGAAAATTGCGGTCATCATATGATCCACAAAACGCGTTTTGATGGGCTTGACTTGACTTGACTTAAACCCTATTGTCTTCTAGATCTATCCCAGGGCCTGGAAATGCATATATGATGAAACATACATCATAAACTAAGTATTGTGTTTATATTTCAAGTATTATGACTTTGGACATAAAGTGTGTGTTTGTGTGGAAAGTGTGATCATCATATGATCCACAAAACGCGTTTTGATGGGCTCGACTTGACTTGACTTAAACCCTATTGCCTTCTAGATCTATCCCAGGGCCTGGAAATGCATATATGATAAAACATACATCGTGTTTATATTTCAAGTATTATAATCTGTGTTTGTGTGGAGAGTGTGGTCATCATATGATTCCTCAAACGTGTATTGATGACTTAAACGTTGTGTGGACTTATGATTTCCCCCAAAACGCTCATGGATGAGCCTAACTTGACTTAAACTCTATTGGTGGCTCCTATAAATGGAGAACTACAGTGCAAACCTGTCGAAAGTTTAACACTGAGCTAACGAAATGGTGTCGAATTAGGTTGCCAATGGGCCGAAGTGTGGATAGCTAGTGACCCGTAAAATAATAGATTGCAGCTGTCATAAAACTGTCGATATATAGCTAACGAGGCTCCGATATGAAATATAGATTGGTTAGCTTAATCTTCAACTTTTGACAGGTGTGTACTGTAGGTATATTGTTTTTTATTTCAAGTATTATGACTTGATACATTAAAGCAGTGTTTGTGTAGACTTTGTCGGGTCATTTGATTCTCCAAACGCGTATTGATGAGCTAGACTCGAATTAAACCCTATTGGTGAGCTCCTATAAATGGAGAACTACAGCGCAGACTTGTCGGAAGTGTAATATTTAAGTAACAAAAATGGTGTTGAATGCGGGCGTCGATTGGCCGAAATATGGATAGATATTGTCATCAAAAGCTGTCAATGATAGATTGTAGCTGCCATATAACTGTCGTGATAAAGCATGATTTTTATTATCATATAATAGTTTTTCAAAAACTTTCTGAATGAAATATTCATAAATGTATAATATGACTATATTTCATTCAGAAAATTCGAATATTTATTATATGATAGTATATCTCTTCGTTATAGTGCATTAAATCAACAAAATTCGTTATAATGGTCATTTAATGAAATCTAAAATAAATATTATTTCTTAAAAATTGAAACTGACAAAAACAACTGGTCATAAAACGTAACCCTGTCGTTCACCAGAAACAATGTTATTAAAGCAACATTGCATCTATAGGACTAACTGTCGAATAGTCGAATGCAAAATTTGCAACTATCATATCCATCCGAATCTGATGTCTCGTGGCCTGGTGGCTTGAAGAGGGTTAGTATGTGGGAGGTCGTGGGTTTGATCCTTGTCAGGGGTCTGACATTAACTTGAAATTAGGCATTAACTGTTCTTTGGCACTGCTAAGGTCAAAATTCCCGCCACTTCTGCTACAGTTGGTAGTGTTTCGATATAAGTAATTTTTCTTGACTGGGACGTAATCCCCCATTCATTCGATAAATCAACTTGAAGAGGAAGCTATCGCTTTGCAGCAGTGATAAGTTGCGAAAATGATTGTACTTGGGATAGTTTCATGAAGAGTTACGAGTTCTTCTAAAAGGCTGAAAAGGGTATGACAGTTGTCCGCAATCAAACTTTAACATGATTTACGTGAATTCTTGAAAAGACGTCAAAAGATTTTCACTTACAAAACAAAATGAGGATAATTTGACATTGAATGAATGATACTTTACGCCAACTAGACAATACAGCATTTTTTCTGAGACACAGAATAAAAGTGCGATGTAAATTTTATTGAATAATTAATTAATGGTATTGAAAATAAATATAAAAGTCCTGTCATTTTGACCACCTATATTTAAAGACCGCCTGGCTCCAGTTTCTTAACTATTGCTCAACTAAAATGTCCCTTAAAAAACTTTGCCAATTTGAACTCTTAATAATTTTGTTAAAATTGTTCAAATATCCAGGTTCGTCAATTGTATTTTGTCAATAATGTTAATTCATATTCCACAGAAAATCTTGCCCTATTGACCACCTCTATATATAAACCATCTGTTTAAGACTGTCTGTCCATACAGTAAAACCTGTTACAGTCACCACCTCTATATAAATACTACCTTCTATAAGTAAACTTTATATATTGACCACCTCTATATACACCACCTGTCTAGACAGTAAAACCTGCTGTAGTGACCAGCTCTATATAAAGACAACCTTTCTACACAGTAAAACCTGCTATAGTGACCACCTCTATATAAAGACCACCTGTCTAGATAGTGAATCCTGCTGTAGTGACCATCTCTATATAAAGACCACCTGTCTACACAGTAATACCTGCTATAGTAACCACCTCTGTATAAAGACCACCTGTCTACACAGTAATACCTGTTATAGTAACCACCTCTGTATAAAGACCACCTGTATATACGGTAAAACCTGTTATTGTGACCACCTATATATACAGACAACCTGTCTATACAGTAAAACCTGCTATAGTGACCACCTCTATATAAAGACCACCTGTCTAGATAGTGAATCCTGCTGTAGTGACCATCTCTATATAAAGACCACCTGTCTACACAGTAATACCTGATTTAGTAACCACCTCTGTATAAAGACCACCTGTCTACACAGTAATACCTGTTATAGTAACCACCTCTGTATAAAGACCACCTGTATATACGGTAAAACCTGTTATTGTGACCACCTATATATACAGACAACCTGTCTATACAGTAAAATCTGCTATAATGACCACATCTATATAAAGACCACCTGTCTACACAGTAATACCTGCTATAGTAACCACCTCATTATAAAGAACACCTGTCTATACAGTAATACCTGCTATAGTAACCACCTCTATTTAAACACAACCTGTATATACAGTAAAACCTGCTACAGTCACCTTTTCTGTATAAAGACCACCTGTCTATAAACTTGCTGTGGTAACCACCTCTATGTAAAGACCACCTGTCTATACAATATAACCTGCTAAGGCAACCATTGCTATATAAAGACTACCTGTCTACAAATATGTACATTAACCCTGTTATTGCGACTACCTTTACATAAATGCTATCTGTCTATACAGCAAAACCTGCTTATGACCGCCTCTTTATATAGACCATCTCCATACTGTAACGTTTTTCATAGTGATCACTTCTATGCATTGTAACACAGAACATCTGTTCATTCAAACTAAAGTTTTTTACGATCTCTACGCCTCATATTATAACCACGAACAATCTGTATATAAAGACCAAATGCCTATAGGTCACATAAACGGTTTTTATTACAGGCTTGACTGTTTGTTTCATATACATAAAACTTTTATCAGTTAAAAATCAAAAATGGAATATTACATTTGTTTTGGCTTGCAATTCAACTTAACGTGCAAGTCTAGGGACATCAAGTCACTTGTTATGGAATGCACATATGCGTATTTAAAATTTCATAGCGATTAAGTAGATGAACATCTCCAATCAAACCAGAAATGGTAAGATTTTATATATTGATTGACTAGATGAACATCTCCAATCAAACCAGAGATGGTAAGATTTCATAGTGACAGATTTAATGGACATTTCCGATCAAACTTAAGCTATCTATATATCGGCCACTCGACAGCCCACCTTGGCCACTCGGTATCTGAGATTCGGCACCAATTCGTTAGCTTAGTGTTAAACTTTCGCCAGGCCTGTACTGCATGTCTGGGTATCTATCTCTCGGCAGCTTTTTGGACGCTAGCTATCCATACCTTGGTCACTTGGTACTAATACGTCAGCTCTGTGTTAAACTTTCGACAGATTTGTACTGTATGTCTGGGCATCTATCTCTCGGCAGCTTTTCGGACGCTAGCTATCCACAGATCTCGGCCACTCGGTATCTGAGATTCGGCACCAATTCGTTAGCTTAGTGTTAAACTTTCGCCAGGCCTGTACTGCATGTCTGGGTATCTATCTCTCGGCAGCTTTTCGGACGCTAGCTATCCATACCTTGGCTACTTGGTATCCAAGCTTTGGCTCTTTTACGTCAGCTTAGTATGAAACTAGACTCTCGGCAGATTTGTGCAATTGCTATCTCTTCGGTAGCTTTTCGGTCGCTGGCTATCCATATATCAGCCAGCGTCGGCATTTATTCATTAGCTCTGTGTTAAATTCTTGACATGCCTCTAAATCTTGACTAATTACACGACTGAACGATTTAAATAAATCTTTGTGATGACTTAAAAATCAAATTTGAAATTCATATTTGTATCATCTCGTCACCATAAAGTTGTAGATGGAAGACAGACTGTCAGGACAGTAACACAAAACGTGTCCACCTAACCCAATTTCCTTATCGGGAGGACCTAAATAACTGCCGTTCAGAATGGACCAGAACCTCGAAATCCGTCCACCAAAACCAACTTACTTATCGAGAGGACTGAAAAAACTGCCATTCAGAATGGACCAAAAAAGACAACCGTCACCTGCAGCTGTTGACGTCCAGACATAAATGAAATATTCTTGACTGGGACGTAACCCCCCCTCCCCCATTCTATATATCAATCTGTCACGTTTGCAATCTTTTTCTTTTTCTAAGAGAGAAAGAGAGAGAGGGTCGTATGGGAGGTCGTGGGTTCGTAGGCATTTAGAATCCTACGAAAGGACTTTGAAAACCGATACCTCGTGTCGCTCTAAAAAAAACCCTCCCGCCATATTGCCCTTAGCGCAATCCAAATGTCAAAATTTTCTGTCACTTCAACTAGAGTTGGTGACTTCGCGATATAAGTGAAATATTCTTTCTAGGACGTAAAACTCCCATTCAATCAGTCATGGGTAAACATCGGTTTCAGGGAAGGGTCATCGACTTTCATTATTTGTTAAATTACTGTTAAAACCCTGAATAAATATACTCAACCTGATTATTACAAAAATACAAACAGAGTGGTTTACAGAGTATTCCCAGGGTTTAAAGACGTTTTTGGTATTATTTTAATAGTGTAATACGATTTTGAGAGAGAGAGAGAGAGAGAGAGAGAGAGAGAGAGAGAGAGAGCGGATGCTCCAGCCGTTGATGTAGGCACAATTAGTTTCATTACAAGCATAGTGGGGACACCATATAGAAATGCTCTAAAAATGCAAGAGAGAGAGAGAGAGAGAGAGAGGAGAGTAATAATGGTGTTTTACGATACAGTCAAGATTTTCAAACTTATATCGATGTGGTTAGGTTGGAGAATGGCGGGTGAAACAAGAGTGCCCGGCGAAAGCCGCCAAACTTAAGCAAGCGATTTGACAAACTATAACTATATCTACACATTAGACATTAAGACACAAAGATATGGGATCTCCGAGTTGTCATTTTACTATTCCCCATGCATTAGCTGAACCGTGTGAGTATTTCTTCCTCGTTATGATACATAAAACTAGCAACATTTTTTAAAAGTATTGCTTCAATGCAATCTAAAATATATGCTATTTTAGTACTAGAAATTAAAATTTTTAAAGCTGACAAAAAAAAAACAAAAAACAATTGGTCCTAAGACGCAACCCTGTCGTACACAATGCAGAATCTCTCTCACCACACGAGTAGACGAAATGGCACAAATTGGACACCATACTAAACATAACATACATCCTCAAGTGTCATGAATCAATGTTTGTGTAAACCTGAAATGATATAGTGCTTAAAGTTTTATTTCAATGCATTTTTGCATATAATTAATTGGTAGTTATTTTTAGCCGTGACATCCTTGAATTCCGTGACGCTTTATTTAGAAAATGATTTATTTTGAAACATAGGACTATTCTTTTTTATAGTTTTAAAATTCTGTTGTAATTTATGTTCGGGTGCGACATTACTAGTAATTTATTTGTGCAGTATATAGAGAACCTCTATTCCTCTTGTGAAAGGCGGCTGTGGTCGAGTCGTATAAAATGTACGCTAACATAATTGCGCTTTTCACCGCTTAGGTTCCGATCCCAGTTTGAAACATGGTCTTGTCAGTCTGTTTGACGAGGGTCGGGTTTTCTCCGGTCACCTTGTTTTTCTCCATTATCCCAAGAACTGACATTCTCGATATAAATGAAAGAATCTTGACCGTGACGTAGAGCTCCATTGCTCACTCGGTATTTTAAAAAATATACAACCATATTGATTAATTTAACCGACTTAAGTTCAATGCCTTGTTCACGTGCAATCCTGTTCCATGTACCCCGGCTTGGGTTCAAATTCATGACTCTGAATCAGTGCTTTCATAAAAATTTATATACTGGTGACCACTCAAGTCTTGTTCAAAACCTGCCAGGGTTCCAATCCCGACCTCCAACACACGGAGCGACGAGCACCAACATAGCTAACTTAGCAGCTGAGCTCCATATATCGTCATATACTGGTAGCCGCCAGACTCTGTCGGGGTTCGAAGCTCGACCCCCAACATACGGAACGACGATCACCAACAGGGCTACCGTTGCGGTTTATATACGATTGATAAAATGGGGTTTTTACGTCCCAGTCAAGAATATTTCACTTATATCGAGACGTCACCAGCTATTTTGAATTTGAATGCATTATTTTGATAAAAATTCAAAGTCAGCACAGCGGTTTTATACGAGGACTGACCTTAATATAATATATCATCAACATAAAGTTTTGTACCGGTGACCATGCCGTTTTGTTGGTTTTAACATAGGCTGTTTTTGTAAAGTAATATAACATGTCAGATTATGACAGTTATTGTCATCAAATACAGCTGATGGGGTTTCAAGGACATTTCATGGCTCTGTTGAGTTTTGTCCAGGTGACATTAAGTGTTTGTATATTTCCAAGACCATAAAATAAACAAAAAGATTTTCCCACTATGGCCTTGTCGTAAAAAGAAAGAGTTTCCCACTATATGGGCTGATCATTAAAAAACAACCGCGAAAGAGTTTTCCCACTATATGATATGGTCTGACCGTAAAAACAACCGTGAAAGAGTTTTCCCACTATATGATATGGTCTGACCGTAAAAACAACCGTGAAAGAGTTTTCCCACTATATGATATGGTCTGACCGTAAAAACAACCGTGAAAGAGTTTTCCCGCTATATGATATGGTCTGACCGTAAAAACAACCGTGAAAGAGTTTCCCACAATGGCCTGGCTGTAAAAACAACCGTGAAAGAGTTTCCCCACAATGGCCTGGCTGTAAAAACAAAGAGAGTTTCCCCACAATGGCCTGGCTGTAAAAACAACCGTGAAAGAGTTTCCCCACAATGGCCTGGCTGTAAAAACAACCGTGAAAGAGTTTCCCCACAATGGCCTGGCTGTAAAAACAACCGTGAAAGAGTTTCCCCACAATGGCCTGGCTGTAAAAACAAAGAGAGTTTCCCCACAATGGCCTGGCTGTAAAAACAAAGAGAGTTTCCCCACAATGCCCTGGCTGTAAAAACAAAGAGAGTTTCCCCACAATGGCCTGGCTGTAAAAACAAAGAGAGTTTCCCCACAATGGCCTGGCTGTAAAAACAACCGTGAAAGAGTTTCCCCACAATGGCCTGGCTGTAAAAACAAAGAGAGTTTCCCCACAATGGCCTGGCTGTAAAAACAAAGAGAGTTTCCCCACAATGGCCTGGCTGTAAAAACAAAGAGAGTTTCCCCACAATGGCCTGGCTGTAAAAACAAAGAGAGTTTCCCCACAATGGCCTGGCTGTAAAAACAAAGAGAGTTTCTCCACAATGGCCTGGCTGTAAAAACAAAGAGAGTTTCCCCACAATGGCCTGGCTGTAAAAACAAAGAGAGTTTCCCCACAATGGCCTGGCTGTAAAAACAAAGAGAGTTTCCCCACAATGGCCTGGCTGTAAAAACAAAGAGAGTTTCCCCACAATGGCCTGGCTATAAAAACAAAGAGAGTTTCCCCACAATGGCCTTACTGAAAAAGAGAAAGAGAGTTTCTCACTATAGCTTAGCTAAATTGCACAACGAATGGATTATTGAGCCACATTTGTTGCAAAATACTATGAGTGAATTTGAAATAAAAATTAATTAACTAAGTTTAAATTCAATTGAGCTGGTCCTTTTTAGGCCGAATTATCTGCCTTAACGATGGCAAAGTCCTTTTTTTTAATCTGGTAGTGTTACGCTTGATAGCTATAGCAATATCAAAAAGCAACTTACCACCGTTAAGGCAGGTAGTTCGGCCTAGCTCCCAAAGGTGCAAATTTAATTTTTTAGTTAAAATCGAAACATGTGTATGCCAAAATATTGTAATAGATATATCAACCTGTTTCATCGCTGGATTGGGACAAAAATTGAATTATTTCGTATATACATTTATAGTACATGCCTATTAAAAGTTTAACACTAAGCTAATGGAATTAGTGTCTAATAGACAGCTCATCTCAGCCCCTCGTTAGCTACTGTAGATCACCTCTATTTCGCGATAGATTTATTTTCGCGTAAATTCGCGACTCATCCCATTCGCGAATTCAAATATGACGCGAATATTTCCAGCACACAGATATTTTTATGTTGACGTATATATAATGTGTTCAATAAGATTCCAAACGCGAATTCAAATATTCGCGAATAAGTCAAAGACGGTTTTGACGCAAAATTTTCTACTCGCGAAAAATAACTGATTTACAATATATCTCGATAGTTTTTCGGTAGCTGCTATCTATCTCTCTAGAGCTTCTCGATGTCTGACATATCTTGGCAACTCGGCAGCCAAGCTTCGACTCCTTTTCTTTAGCATACCACTGCGGTAGCTCAGTCGGTAGAGTGCTCGCTCCGTAAGTGGGAGGTCGTGGGTTCGAACCCCGGCCAGGTCTGACCCAAGACTTGAAAGTGGGTAGTGACTGTTCTTTCGCCAAGCACTCGGCATTACGAAATGAAAGTCACGGTTCTTTCGGATGGAAACTTAAAATAAACGAGGCCCCGTGTCACGGTGGGCTTGGCACGCTAAAGAACCTTGCTGTATAATGCCATAAGCGCAACGCACAGGCAAAATTTCTGCACTTTCGCCTATAGCTGGTGACGTCTCGATATAAGTGAAATATTCTTGACTTGGACGTTAAACACCATTACTCACTCCTTTTCTTAAGCTTAGTAGGAGCCTCCTTGACCAAATAGTCTAAAGCACTTACGGATCACCGTCAAGGGTTGAATCACTGCCGGGTAAGATCGTAGAGCGCGAGTGTTTGTCAGTCCGCGGGTTGGTGGTTGGATTTCTTCGAGCACTCCGGTTTTTTCCACCATTCCTGAACTGACCGTATTGATAAAGGCTGGGATAATCTACTGGGGCGTACAAATCCATTAATTCCTTTAAAGAATGGATTTTGATATAAATATTTGAAGGTTGCTTTAAGACCATTTTAAAAATCTGTTTGTTCTAACTGTATTGTAAAGAGTGGAACATTTCAAAAGTAGATGTTGGAAGTTTTTGGTCTTTGGTTGGTTACATATTTGTCAATTTGCTTTCTGAAGATCCGTTTCAGTTTTCTTCTCTCCATCCCACTTGCCAGTTCAGTGTTAAATTTTTGACAGCTCTGTATTGTAACTGCCAGTAGTTATTATAGGAACACTTATAAAGGTACATATCGCTGTTTGATCTTACTTTAATTAGCACACCTGCTGATTTTCAGAGGATAATGGTCAACATTATTTTTAACCTTATAGCACTCAAACATCTTTAGTGTGTCCACCGTCTTTGACCTTTGGTGTCCGGCGGATCTAGATATGTTTATATGTTTATTTCCAATGGATTGCACATAAAATATTATTATTTATTTATCGTTATCATTAAACAAAGAGCAAACCTTTAGAGTAAAGTGGATTTATGGAGTTTTACTTCCCAGTCAAGATTCTTTCACTTATATCAATGCGGTTAGTTCTGATATGGCGGAGAGGAGTGAAGTTATGCTGTTCAGCGTCCCAATTAGGATTATTTTACTTATATCGAGGCGGTTAGTTCTGGGATAGTGGAGAGGAGTGGAGTTATGGAGTTTTACTCCCCAGTCAAGATTCTTTCACTTATATCGAGGCGGTTAGTTCTGGCATGGTTGAGAGGAGTGAAGCAATGTATTACGTCCAAGTTAAGATTTTTCACTTATATCAAGGCAGTCAGTTCTGGCATGGTTGAGAGGAGTAAAAAAATGCCTTACGTCCAAGCTAGGAGTTTTCACTTATATCAAGGCGGTTAGTTCTGGCATGGTTGAGAGGAGTGAAGTAATGTTGTTCAGCGTCCCAGTCAAGATTCTTTTACATACATGTATATCGAGGCAGTCAGTTCTGAGATGATGGAGTGGAGTGAAGTCATGTTGTTCGATTTCCCAATCAATTTTCTTTTACTTATATCGAGACGGTTAGTTCTGGGATTGTTGAAAAAAAAACGGAGTACTCGGAGAAAACCAAGGCCTTCGATACGCGAACTGAAAAACTCTCAAAAGAGGATTTCCCCCAATGTGGTTCGAACATATGTGATGTAATCCGTAAACGCACGCTTTAGACCACTTGGCCAGCGAGACTTCTACTGAGCTAAGGAAAAGGAATCGAAACCGGGAAGTGTTTGAGATGTGGTTAACAAGACACTGAAAAGATGTAGAGAGATACCGGTAGATAGCAGCTGTGGAGAAGCTGCCGAGGGACCGATATGAGCCGCGGGACCGTATGTACGCGCTATAGACCACTTGGCCACCTACATTACAGACCTGTCGAAAGTTTAACACTGAGCTACAGACAAGGAGTGTAGAAGCGCGTGGCCTAGTGGTTAAGGTGTTGGACTCATGATTCGAAGGTCGTGGGTTCGATCCCTGGACCGGGCGATGTGTTGTGTCCTTGAGCAAGACACTTAATTTCACGTTGTTCCAGTTCACTCAGCTGAAAAATCAATGAGTACCAGCAAACATTCTGGGGGGTAACCCTGCAATGGACCGGCGTCCCATTCAGGGGAGAGTCTTGTACTCTCAGTCGCTTAACGCCACCGAGACCGGGATAAACTCCGACCTGATGGGCCTAATGGCTCGGGACAGACAGACAAGGAGTCGACACTCGGCTACCAAGAGGTCCAGATAGGAGTTGCTAGTTGTCGATAACTTGCAGAGAAACAGTTAGCTCCGAGCTGCCAAAAATGTCGAGTTAAAACTTACAAGGGGCCAATATGAGCTGCTGTTTTGTAAGCTAAGTGTTCAACTTTCGACAGGTCTATGCTGTAGCTCCCTTGGCCGTTAAACACCTGTCCAGTTCCTATCTAATTTTAGACACCAGTTGACATTGAAGCTAAGCTGAGACACAAGTTCCGCTAAAATTTTAGGTTGGTTGGTTGGTTGATTGTTGCATAACGTCGCATCAGCAATTTTTCAGCTATTCGCGACGAGAACTATTTTATTAACCTCTTTGGATTAATCTATGAACAAGTTCGTGTATGCATGTGAAGTGTGAGTGTGTTTTTATGATCTGCCTTGTACCATTGCGCACTCAGGACGACTTTAACGTGCTAGCTCACAGAGTCAGTACGCCGCAGACAAGTGTACCACTCCCCCGGTCACATTATATTTATACCAGGTGGATCAGTAAAGGCCAGCGGCGCTAAAATTTTAGGGACCAGTCGGCTAAAATTTAGAACACCAGTTCTTTTAAAATCTGTTTGGGTTAAATAACCGATATTTAAAAATTTACAATAGATTGCTAAAACCAATCGTGATAAAATGCACGCAATAAACCATTCTGCCACCCGTTATATATACTTGACTATTGCACAATACCGAGGTTTTTAAATGATCAAAATATTTCATTTTGAATATCGTAAACAAAAATTAAAATGCAGCGTGACTGTTTGACTCACCCGTTTAAGATTTAAAATTTAAATATGGGGTCCCTGAGGGGTCAGGGTACACGTTTGTATTAAAAGGTTCAGTAAAACAGCTCGTGGAACCATGGGGTGGGTTAATAAGGGATTTAAACTATTTATATTCAGTACAGGCCTGTCGAAAGTTTAACAGTCACTACCCACTTTCAAATCTTGAGTCAGAGCCGATCGGGGTTCGAACCAACGACCTTCCACTAACGTAGCAAGCACTTTACCGAGCTACCGTAATGGTCTGCTAAACTTTGGAAAGGTCTGTACTTTAGCTTAAATGAAAGAAGGGTGTGGTGGAGATCTCATTCATATAGTTCATTATTTAGTTTGAGAATTATTTACCTAATCATGACTATCGGATTTATAGAATTAATCTGTGACATTATTAAGTGATCTTGCTGTCAAGAGTAGTAGTAGTAGTAATGGTGTTTAACCTCCCAGTCAAGAATATTTCACTTATATCGAGACGTCGCCAGCTATAGGCGAAAGTGCAGAAATTTTGCCCGTGCGTTGCGCTGATGGCATTATACAGCAGGGTTCTTTAGCGTGCCAAGCCCACCGTGACACGGGACCTCGTTTATTTTAAGTTCCCATCCGAAAGAACCGTGACTTTCATTTTATAATGCCGATTGCTTGGCGAAAGAACAGTCACTACCCACTTTTAAGTCTTGGGTCAGACCCGGCCGGGGTTCGAACCCACGACCTCCCACTTACGGAGGGAGCACTCTACCAACTGAGCTACCGCAGTGGTCTTGCTATTGCTGTTAAGAGTTTGTTTAGTTTTTTTTATTTCGTCTATATATAGTACCTTCTTACGGAGAAAAATCAACATTTGCCGTATCCAACTTTGGAAGATCCTAGTCATTTCACTTATCGAAGATCGGTTGTTTTCTCCAGATTTCTACGTCATTCAAATAAACTAGAAAAACTGTGAGCCACAAGCTCACAAAAAATACCCCCCGCTCCCCCACATAAAAAAATCCATCGAATCATATTTTTAAATAGGAGGTGCACATCTACATTATATCACAACGATTGTGTGAAAGTTTCATGAAAATCCATTGAAGGGTTCAGGAGGAGTTGCGGATAAGAGATAGGTACCCTAAGGTGTAACGTAAGGACGGACGGGCACCCTTATCACTATATACCCCCTACTTTTTAAGCGGGGGGGGGGGGTTATAAAAAATACCGGATCGATATAAGTCAGACACGATCTAACTTAGATAGATTCTAATGTAAAGGAGTTTGTCAATTCATTTGCCGGAGGTCGTCACTGCAGTTTTCTCCATCGTCCAAGGCCTCAGAAATGGCTGCATCAATATAAGTGAAACATTCTTGACTGGGACAGAATCACATTTTACAGATCCCAGTGTGAGATTTGTCAGTTCACTTGCCGCAGCTCACCGGCCAGTGACTCGAGTTTCCTACATGTATGTTATTCAAAAAATGATCGCATCACTCGATATATTTGAAACGTTCTTGACTGGGACGTAAAACAAAGTGGCGGATTTAAGGGGGGGGGGGGTTTGCGGGGAATGCAACCCCCCTTGAAAAATTTAAGAGAGAGAGAGAGAGAGAGAGAGAGCTATTGACTGATGTGACCCCCATATGTTAATATAACAACCCATCGGGGCTCTGCCCTAGACCCCTCGTCTCTGGAAGCTCGAGCCTTCGGCGCTCGCACCTAGTACTGATATAATTCTCAATCCCCCCTTTCAAAAAATCCTGGATCCGCCCCTGAAACACCACTACTCTACTACAACCCTAACTAGGATATCATCCCAAGGTCTGGTCCTGGGTCTAGTATTGAACACTGTTTTGTCATTTTTATGTCGAATGCTTCTGCAAAGTCGGTAGTCATCGATCTACCCTCCCTATTTTTAGAAGGCGTCAGGGGTCGAGTCCACTGCCTAGGTTCGAGTGTTCGAGGAACTGAGTTTGTCAGTTCGCTTGCCGAAGGCCGTGGTTTTGTCCAGCCACTCCAGTTCCCTCCAGCATTCTCTCAATATAAGAGAAAAAACCTCTATTATTCCACTCCACTTTTTCTTTCTTTCATAGCTACCAATTGCTAATTTCAGTGAAATTTTTGTTTTAGAATAAAATAAAATTAAATAAAATTAGCACATGACGAAATTTTAAAATTTAAAAATTATTCCTTAATGTGCCTCTGTCAACAGTTCAATCTTACGACCAAGTATCGTTTTACTACATACTACATGTAAGGATCTCGTCACGACGTATGAGATATTCTAACTAATTTTAAGTTTGTTATTTAAAAATACATGTGACGTCAAATGTTATTTATGAATTACGACGATACTTGTCATTGTTAAACTTCTTTTATTACTTCATGTAATTATGTAATGTTCAAAGTTCAATGTTGGGTGGGGCTTCTTTTTCAAAGGTAAATCTAGTCCGCGTTGTAAACCCACTGTGCCACAGGCCCCTAATAAGACAAAAATTAAAAAATGGGGTTTAGTGGGCTAATTAGTCGAACTACGGTATATTCCCACCTACCCCCCCCCCACACCGACACACACACACACACACACACACACACACACACAAACCCACATACACTGAATGCGATGTAAAATTTGTGAAAAAATATCCTATAAAATGACCGAAATGGCTTGCTTCGGCTATTTAAGGTGTTTTTGTTTTAATGGATTTTGTTATGTTGCATATAAAATGACCAAAATAGTTTGATTCCGTCATTTTAAAACTTTTGGGCGTTTTCAGTCACGTGGAGGGCACAAATTAAAGTCTTTTCCAATATTGATTTATATACATTCATAAATTGCTTTCGTAGCAATATAAATCATAGCTTAATATCGTTTAGGCAGATTCTTCGGCCTAACCATCACGGGGAAATGTCCGAATTATCTGTCATAACGTACCCCTGCTGCCTTTACCTGAGGTGGCAAAAGTTTTGCGGCCACTTAATGACACCATCATTGGACTTGATGCCTCATGGTCTAGTCAGACTAATCAGCCCTGTTGGGGTTACTTGGCAGGGGCGTAGATAAGACCCAATTACAACCGAGGCAAAAATAGAAGTAGGGGGTCCAGGGGCATGCTTCCCCCCAAATAATAAAATAATGGCAATAAATAGTGCTTTCTGACAACACCTGAAAGTGACACTTGCAGTTAAATGATATCAATAAATATAAAGTAAAACTTATAAATTTAAATACAAACATATCCCCCATGCTTATAAATATAAACATCGTCAGAAAGGCAAAGCAAAACTTTGACTAAACCGAACATTGTACATACAGTTGAACAAATAAAACAACATAGTAACTCAAGTTTTACTGGAGATTTTCATTAAGTCAGTCATCGGAAATACAGCAGTTTATCATATTTACTAACTACTAGTATCTGTTCTATATAAATTAATTTTTATCCTTTTCTATTTTTTTTGTGTTTCTGTAAAAAAATATAATATACTTTCTAACTTTTACCGAGGCAGTTGCCTCGGTTGCCTCATAGCTAGCTACGCCCCTGCTTGGACTACCCATACCGTCATGTCCAGTACAGAAGTGTGCTACTTTAGAATTCTTATGAAAGTAGCACATGACAGAAGTAGAAGTTGATAATCACGGGTTATATAAATACGAAGTTTACCTGTTAACGTGGAGATAATATCACAACAATTTATGCATCTTTTTGAATATCAGATTTACCAAAATGCTCGAGGATTCATTTCGGATTATTTCTTACTTAAAATAGCATTCGATTGCTGAGATAAGGTCCAATTAGAGCTATGTATTCCTTAATCTTGTGGTTAAGATAATGTCAAAGTCGACATTAGGGTCACGTGACTCTTAAGTTTATGAATGTAGCAATATGAAAAAGTAATTTGTTCCATCGTTATTAAAGCAGGCAGTTCGGCCTTAAGTAGCTACAAGTATTGTACATGACAGGCCACAACGGAAATCATTTCTGACTTTGGACAGCTATGGGGTAACGTAACGTAGATGCTAGTTACAACAAGAACTTATATGGTAGAATCCCACCCCACCCATTGCACCCTCCACCCATAATTTTCGTGTAAAATGTTTGAGGTATTCAAAGTCTTTTTATTGCAATGCAATTTTTAAGCCTTTT
>CM037866.1:5322162-5514662 GCA_021292105.1 Anadara kagoshimensis | reverse complement strand
AACTCTAGAAATGTATCATATGTATGTATAGTCATTATACACTGATGACATAAAGCTGTATAAAATTGTCATGACCAACCAAAATCATAGATACAGTCGGAATACGTTTTTTAAAAAATGTTTCCAGTTTATAAAAAATGTGCAAATTTTCCTAATTTAAAGGCAGAATCGACCCTATCATCCAAAATAAATCTAATGTACCGTTTTGAATTCGTACCCATAATAAAGTAACCAATTATTTACCAAATTATTGGTATGTTTGGCACTTATCCATTAGGTCTGTGTTAAACTTTTGAGTGGCAAGTTCTATGGATGAGCTCTACTAATAGAAATCCTCTAGATTGTTCCATTCTTTCCCGCGAAACCCTAAAGGTGTCACCACACTAGTTAAAGGCAGAATGTATTTGTTTCAAATGGTAACAAAATCCCTGATTTCTATTTTTAGGTCCTCCTGTAGTGTTTGTATACCAGCGTTCAGTTAGTGGTATCAGTGGTGATAAAGTAATCCTGACATGTTACATCTCCTCATCGATACCCCTGCTACCACAGATGACGTACTGGAAGTTTAAAAATATACCATTAATTAATGTATCTGGATCTACTAAGTAAGTGATGAGGCCAAGCAAAATTAATTCTGTAGGCCAAGCAAAATGCATTATGTAGGCCAATCAAAATTTATTATGTGTTACAATCTCATGTTTCTTGAAGTTTCAAAAGTATACCTTGTTTCTTAAAGTTTAAACTTATACCATTAATTGATATATCTGGATCTACTAAGGAAGTGATGAAGCCAAGCAAAAGTGATTATGTAGGCCAAGCAAAATTCATCATGTGTTAACATGTCATGTTTCTTGAAGTTTAAAAAATATACCATATATTTATATATCTGGATCTACAAAGTAAGTTATCAGGCCACACAAAATTAATTATATAAACCAAGCGAAAATACGTGTTAAAAACTCATTTTTCTTGAATTTTAAATATGTATCATTAATTAATAAATCGGACCTACTAAATATCTAAACAGGCCAAGCAAAAATAATTATGAGTTAAAACCTGATGTTTCTGGAATGTTGTAATATTGTTTAACGTCTCATTAACAATTTTTTTATCTATTCACAACAAGATCCAACTTTACTAATCATGTTAATCGCTATAGATTAATTTTAGAAAGGAGAGTATGTGAGTGTGTTTCATGGTCTGCCTTTACCAAACGTGTACAACAATTTCCTGGTTGACCCAAAATTATGGCAAAAAGTTCCAAAAACACCAACACTTCCAGGCTGATGAGGATGCTGTTACTGTTACCTGACTGTTACCTGACTGTTACCTGACTGTTACCTGTCTGTTACCTGACTGTTACCTGTCTGTTACCTGTCTGTTACCTGTCTGTTACCTGTCTGTTACCTGACTGTTACCTGTCTGTTACCTGACTGTTACCTGACTGTTACCTGACTGTTACCTGTCTGTTACCTGACTGTTACTTGTCTGTTACCTGTCTGTTACCTGTCTGTTACCTGACTGTTACCTGTCTGTTACCTGACTGTTACCTGACTGTTACCTGTCTGTTACCTGTCTGTTACCTGTCTGTTACCTGACTGTTACCTGTCTGTTACCTGACTGTTACCTGACTGTTACCTGTCTGTTACCTGACTGTTACCTGATGTTACCAGACTGTTACCTGTCTGTTACCTGTCTGTTACCGTAGAAACTACTATAGGCTTTTCGCCTCTCTTACACTAGCACACACTTTGATGATGGATTTTAATTAACATAACTATATCATCACAAAAATATCTGAAATTAATAGACCATTTTTCCAACTTTTAGTTATTTTTGTTTTTTTTTTCCCCCTGAATTTCAGGTACCGATATCTGATAAAAGGAAAGCACCACTCCTTTATACAGTACCAACTACAGGTCAACAGTCTCACCACTAGCGATAACGGGAAATATTCCTGTGTGGCAAATAACGGTCATGGGTCTAGTAGTGCAACAGTACAGTTAACAGGTATGTTATAACGTGAAATATTCCTGTGTTGCAAATAACTGTCACGGGTTTTAATGATTTAGTGTTTTAATCATGTTATTTTGATAAATTAAGTCAATTTTAAAATTCCCACAGGAAAAGCCCTGATATTCCACTTTTCTTTAGATTGCTATTTGTATTTTGATCATGTATATGGTTGGGAACCAGGGCTCTGGCTGGGTCATTTTTAGAGCCGATATTCTGCCCCATTCACAATTCAAAATCTTATGGTTTTTTCACAATCACTTTGCTAATTTTCACAATTTTGGAAATTTCAGCCTTAAAACCAGTATATTTTGAGGTTTTTTTCACATTTTTGGGCATTATAATGGGTTTTTTTTCCACAATTGCAAGAGCCACGGCCCTATTCATATAAGGGTGTGAGAGAGCCTTGGGAATTCATGGATTTTCCAGTTGGTGTCCAGAGACATGAAATTATTTTCAGTGAATGAAAGTACAAATTTTGATGGTATTTTTCTTTTTCACAATTTTGGCTATTTGACAGCTATTTTCCAATATTATACAGACTCTGGTCACATTCACAAAAGATATAAACAGCCTTGGACTTTTGATTTAATTTTGTTGACATTTTTATTTTGCTGTTATTTTTAGTGGATAGCTGGGAAGAAGATAGGACATTGGACTCTTCTTTATTACCAAAATCATGGAAGAGAACGGAGCCGACGACAACTACGCTGTATATCAAGATGTACAGAGAGATCAGAATCACCTGTCTGGCACAGAGATACGAAAATACGTCCAGGGTTAGTCACGGCATCATTGTTGTCATCATCATATTCCTTCTCTTCATTATGGTTAATTAAAATATAATTGGACAAACTTCCTTTGCGATTAATATACACACAAGACACCTCCCAGATTGTTTTCGCCTTTGCATGGCTTAAAATATGCTGCAGCTGGTGGGAGTTTAGCACATACATTTGAATAGTATCCATTTCTACCCTATGCTATGTTACTATATCCAGGATTAGTCACTGTATCTTTGATGTCCTATTCCTTGTCTTAATCATCATCATCATCATCATCATCATCATCATCATCATCATCATCATCATCATCATTATCATCATCATCATCCTTGTCATCATTGTTGTCATCATCATCTTCCTTCTCTTCATCATTATTATCATCATTGATTAAAACATTGATCATATAAATAAAAATATATCAAGGGTTGTATCATCATCATCAGCATTGTCCCATTTGTTGTCTTAATCATCATCATCAACATCATCATCATCATTGTCCTTGTCATCACTGTTGCCATTATCATCATTATCAACGTTGTCGTCATCATCATCATCATCATTGTCCTTGTCATCACTGTTGCCATCGTCATCAACAATAGCAAAAGCATGAAGATGATTATGACGTTGATGATCATGATAATCATCATCATTACATAACATTACTAATTTACAAATTTTCATTTGGGATTAAAATTTTGCTTAACTTTATTCATACTATGAATTGATTGATTGAATGAGGTTCTACCTCCAAATCAAGAACATTTCACTTATATCAAGACATCACCCGCTAAATGTGAAGTGGCAGACAATTTATCTTTTGCGGTGCTCTCTAGGCAATGTCTAGAAAGGTTTATTTAGCGGGCCATGACTAGCATCAGTTTTCAAGGTCTTCGGAAGGACAACCCGTTACTTTCATTTCTAAATGCCAAATGCTATCGAAAAAAGTGTCACTACCTATTTTCAAGTCTTGGTCAGACCCAGACAGAATTCAAACCCCAACCTCCCACAAAGAATGAGAATCAACCAGTTGAGCTACCATATTGGTCACCATTTTTATTAATGATTCTGGAGTAATCATTATCCCCTGCCTTTTGAAGAAACGTGTCTGTCCTTCCATCTGTTCTGACAGTTCTTGTCCAGAGTGATTCTTTAAAATTATGAGACTATTTCACAAAACTTGTTGCAAAGCATCAACATCATGTGATTAGCCCAAGTTGGTTTGCTCATTTTTCTGATGTCATATACCATTTTTTGAATATATTTTATGATTAAATTCAAAAAATGGTATATGACACTGGGAATAATGACCCTTTGAACATGAATGCAAATCACAAAAAGTGCCTTCTTGTGCGGATGCAAATTCATTAAACTTGGTTGTTTCCATTATTTTACAGATGACCTGGTATTTCTTTCAAGAGAGTGGTGGGCTGGTTTTATTTACGTCAGAGGAGGAGCAGGAGTTTGACATGGGAAGAGTTATAACATATACAACTGTCAATAAAACCGGAATATATTACACGCTAGTAGCTAACAACGCCATGTATAATAACTCTGGAACGTATGTCTGCGAGATAACGAACCAGAAAGGCTTGGTGTCACATGATTACGTCAACATAACAGTTTTCGGTAAGATCTGATCGGCCATTTATCTCCTGTTGCCAACATTCAATTTCAAATAGCATACACAGTAAAACCTTGTTATAATGCCCCTCCATGACTTTGCCACCTCGTTTATCGCCACATTATTTTGAAGTCCCAAAATCCATTTTGTTTATGTTTTTCATTATGAGCCTCCCTCAATTTATCGCCAAACCCCTTTATATCGCCAAAATTTGACTAAACAAACGGTGGCATTGAATCGAGGTTTTACTGTACATTGCTGAATTGAATTTCAATGCAAAGTTGGCAGTACTAAACGGAAGTTCACAATATGAATTTATATACTAGTAACATGAGTAATGTCAACAATAGATTATGATACACACGTGTTTTGCAGTAATCTGGCATCATGGATTTTAAATCTCAATCAATAGCCAACATTTGCATTTTGTATACATAACAAAACATATCTTAATCTTGTAACCAAGAGTTGTCAGTTCAAATGAAAGGGCATATGTGTACCTATGGCAGGTCGCTGATAGAAGACACATGTGTCTGTGTGGTAGGCTATCATTAGAAGACACATGTGTCTGTGTGGTAGGCTATCATTAGAAGACACATATATCTATTTGCTTATTTGTTTACTTTACAAAAATATCTCTTAGTCTTGTAACCAAGAGTTGTCATTTCCATAGAAAGGACATATGTTTCTCTGTAGCTTGTTGCAGGCTATGGTTGAAGACATGTATGTCTGTTGGTAAGAGGGTTAAAATACATGTATAATTTTATTCCCCTGGTTGATGCAATAAAGTATACGGTTATACTAGTTTGTCACCCTTCAAAGAAATTTCTCGCATAGCGATTGGTAAACTTGCCGGGGTACATAGAACTATGTTCGGAAATCTGCCGGGGTACATGAACGCACGCGACGTTTAGCGGTAAAAGGGAAGTAACTCGTACATCACTGACGTCTAGGTACAGTAAACAAACATGGCGACAACGTACGCAAGTCACACAAAATACGAAATGAAAGTTAAAAAGATCCAACTGGTTACGCTTTGAAGGGTGACAAAAACGTTATACAGGGCTTTGGCAGGTTACACGGCCCCATGTACCCTGTCAAGATGAATGTACCCTTCGCCTGCAGCTCAGGGTATATAAATCTTTGACAGGGTACATGGGGTCGTGTAACCTGCCAAAGCCCTGTATAACTTATAATATGATCAGCCATTTAAAACGAGACTATTACTGCCTGCTTAGACGCAATGTTATATATACAAATGTTGGAAATTTAGCTAAGTTTCTAATTTGCATTTTAGTTCATGGAAAAATAATACATTTTTGAGGTACCCTGGGTCAAAGGTTTAGACTAGATATTAGTCTAGAGGCCCAAGGCCCAATAGTTTTGTGTCGAAATGCCTCCAGCAAAAAATCTATGCATGAGAGCCAATATAGCAAAAATTTCGCCATAAGCACTTTGTCAAGTTTGTATTTAAATTGCCTGTTTTTTATTTGTATACAGGTTCGCCCTATGTGAGGTCACAGTTCACGACAATTAACGGAACAAGTGGTAAAACACTTCAGCTTTTCTGTAATGTGTGGGCCTATCCTGCACCAACATTTTATTATTGGTATTTAGAGGACAAACAGATATCAACGAGTTCAAGGTTAGTTGTCATGACATTTGACCTATGAACACATAAATACCCTTGACCTTTGACATTATTATTGCTAAAGGTATGGTTGGTTGGTTGGTTGAATGTTGCTTAACGTCGCATCAGCAATTTTTTAGCTATTCGCAACGAGAACTTTTTTTATTAATCTCTATGGATTAATCTATGAACAATTTTGTGTATGCATGTGAAGTGCGAGTGTCTTGTATGGTCTGCCTTGTACTAGTGACTTTAATGTGCTAGCTCACAGAGTCAGTACGCCGCAGACAAGTGTACCACTCCCCCAGTCCATTATACTGATACCACGTGAATCAGTAAAGGCCAAGGGCAAGGAAAATTCACTTTTACAAGGAAAATTCATTTTCCCACATGTGGTCTGAGCGGGACTCGAACTCACAGTGGTGAGAGACCCTGGATTTGAAGACTGACATCTTATCCATTAGGCCACCGCGGCCTTTTTGCTAAAGGTATGGTATCCATTCATTTTGGAAAAATTTCACTAATTTTAGCTGTGGTTGTAGCTCACTAGACAGGAGGTGCTTACTCCTAGGGGGCACCACCTGGTCTCACTTCCCTGGTGAATGTTTAAGGTAGATCCATACCTTACAAATGGGGTTCGCCGCTGTACCATGTGATGAATACCTCTTAACGTTTGTGCGAAACATTTTGGAAAACGTCAACATCACAGATTCCCGGAATGACGTCCTTTTAGCGGGAAAACGTCATCTCATGCGATTCCATATCCATTGGAAATAAGTGTTCCACACAAACGTTAGAGGGTATCACGTGGTACAGCGGCGAATCCCATTGCTTCAAAACATATATTGAAATTTTGTTATGTTGTACATGGGCATAAACCATTCAATATGTCAAAATTTCAATGTTTGTGTTTGACTTTTGGGATTGCGATTTGGACATGGATTTGTATGTTTGTTTTTACTTTGTTTTTATGATTGTGATTTAGACATGGATTGCTGTGTTTTTGTTTGACTTTTTGGATTGTGATTTGGACATTGACTGTTCTGTTTGCATTTGACTTTTTGGATAGTGAGATGAACATGAACTGGTATGTTTGTGGTTTGTTCACACCAGTTTGTAAGTGGTTGAAGGTTGTGTGGAACTCTTTCGAATATAATTATTAAAGTTGAAAAAGTTTAAATATCCCGACTGGCCCTAAATAATTTTGTATCATGTTTACTTACAGAATAACCACCTATACAAATACTGTTAACAACATGGAGTACGAGATGTCACTAACAATCAAGTCAGTCCAGGAGGAAGACTTTGGTGTTTTTACCTGCAAGGCCTACAACCCGCTAGGCCACGCCATGGCTGTTCAGGCTGTACAAGGTATTTTATATGACATGAGTGTATTACATTGGCCGCAAAGCCTTCCTAGGGGCCTCAGTAGGTGAATCATCCAAAGTGCCAGCTTACGAATCAAGACTGCCTTCCTCGAAGTTCAAATCCCACTTGTAGTGCTGCCATTGATCAATGGATATATCGATATATCATCGATAAAACCCATTGATAAGATTAAATCGATACATTTTTTGAGTACTGATATCAACACAAATAGCTGCAAGTTCATGGCTGAGGTTGGACTAGTCAATGACAGATAGATTAAACTGGTTGTAAATGTATTATAATTACAACCCATCATTTTAATGTTAATCTTAAAACCAACTAATATACAAAACAGAGTGCACATTATATTGGAAACATTTAAGATGGCACCAGACATGATGGAAATTAATCTGTCTATAAAAGATTCAACAAAAAAGTTAATTAATTTAATCACTTTTCTGATATTTCGATATATCACTTTATAGAAGTCAGATCTGAGTGTGAGAAAGTTTGTCAGTTTGCTTGCCAAACATCCTTATTTTCTCTGGGCTCTCTGGTTTCCTCCATCATCCTTAATTGTCTGTCTTGATCAATATAAGTGAGAGAATCTTGACTGGTGAGTAAAACACCATTACTCCACTCAACAATTCCTGAACTGAGCTTCTAAATATTAGTAAAAAATCTTGACTGGGGCAGATACACCATTACTCAACTTACTATAAAAAACACTTTATTTTCGCGGCATGATATTTTCGCGATATTTGTATCAAAGTCATTTCGCGGCATGAAATTTTCGCGATATCCCGTTGAGAGCCTGATCCCATCTTGAGCCCCTCATGTAAAAGTCGTAAAAGTCCATACATATTAATTCGATCAAATTTATTTTTGCGCATATTATATTCGCGATTTTTTATGAACTCGCAAATTACACGAAAGTAACATGCACGTGAAAATTTCATGTTAAACAGTAACTCAACTCATAGTAACGTATCACATTGTTTTCCCGTTTCAGATATAGATGAGTGTAGCTATAGCCATCCTTGTAATCAGAAATGTACCAACACTTTAGGATCATTTAGATGTGATTGTCTGGACGGATACAGATTAATGGAGGGCAGCACCTATGTTTGTGAAGGTACAGTATAACCTTGTTATAATTGTTTGTTACTAGTACCTTGACCCCAATCACTTCTCGAGGCTGTGGTGGCCTAATGGATAAGATGTCAGTCTACAAATCCAGGGTCTCTCACTGCTGTGAGTTCGAGTCCCACTCAGACCACATGTGGAAAAGTGAATTTTCCTTGCCGTTGACCTTTACTGGTTTACCTGGTGTCAGTATAATGGACTTGGGTAGTGGTACCCTTGTCTGTGGCGAACTGACACTGTGAGCTAGCACCTTAAAGTAGCCCTGAGTGCGTGCTTGTACAAGGCAGACCATACAACACACTCGCACTTCACATGCATAAACGAACTTGTTCATAGATTAGTCCATAGAGATTAATAAAATAGTTCTCATCACAAATAGCTGAAAAATTGCTGATGCTATGTTAAGCAACATTCAACCAACCTACCAACCAATCACTTTTCACCTCCTCCCCATACCAATTCACTTTATCGTGATTCCAATCATACCCAACCACCTACTTAAATTTGTTGTTAGATGGGTCAATACCATCATCTCTTAACACCTATCATCACAGCACCCCCCCCCCCCCCCACATACACACCAACCAAAAAAATAAATTTCCTGTTACTGTAAACATATTTATTATCACGATGCACTAATTTTCTTGGCTGTTCATTTTGCGCAAAAATTATATCATGCTTATTGTGTTACAGTGCATATTTAAAAAAACGCAAAAATTATTTAAAATGTATGGTACTTGCTTAAGAAACCGTTTTAAATAGAAAAAATATAACTGAAAATCATGAAGTTGGCAATAACAAACACAACTTAGAACATGACACAATACAAGTCAAACAATACAAGAAAAAGAAAAGACAGTCATATCTGTCTATAAAACTACCAAAGAGAGCCAGTAAAAGTAGCCTTTATGAACAGGTGACACTTACATAGAGTTTCAAATAATAAAGAGCGATTTAGATAGAATTTTACTGGACTTTATAATCAGGTGGCACTTTTATAGAGGTGGCCTTTAAGGCAGGTTTGACTATAAAAATCCTGACTTTGAATGGGCACTGGAGTAGATGTCCAGTGGTATGGTTATAATATTTATTATTGGATGGTTATGTCACATGTAGTCAGTTAAGGAGTTTTTATTTATTTTTTCAGATGTTGATGAGTGTAACTTAGCTGGTAAAAAACCGTGTGAGCATTTCTGTAACAATACAGCTGGATCGTTTCTGTGTTACTGTCGGACAAACTACCACCTCAATCAAGACGGCTTTTCTTGTTCGCGTAAGTTTTAATATTGTGTAAAATACATTGAGTCAAGGTTTTTTCGCTTATATAAAGCAGTCAGTTTAGGGATGGTGGAGTGCAGTGGGACTCAAGTGGAGTGATGGTGTTTTAACCCCCAAACAAGATTCTTTCACTTAAGTGGTCAGTTCTAGGATGATAGAGTAAAGTAAAATGATGGTCTTATTTGCACATGACAAGTTTCTGTCATTTATATCAAGGTTGTAAGTTGTGGGATGGTAGAGGAAACCAGAGTTCCCAGATTTTATTCATTAACTGGGTTTATTATAATGCAGAAGATCTTATACTTTTAGTTTCATCATGGGTGTTAGCAGCATTGTCTAAAATTAAGTTTCTAACTGGATAAACTTGAACCTTTTTAAAAGTTACTAGAATAAGACACCCCCCCCCCATAATCGGAAATGTACCTTACTACAAAATCTAGATTAACCCTTAGAATATACAATTGTATATTTATGTATAAGTCTTGTATATGTAAACTTGTCCTTTTGTTACCCTCACACTTTACCATCCCTATTCAGAGTCTGGGATAATAAAAAAAAATTACATTAACCCTCTTGCTGCCAAATTAATTTTCAACCCATCGTTGGCATTGCTAAAGTGAAATTCACAATGGAAAATGATATGATGTCAACAGTAGGTTGTGACGTCGTCAGACGCGTTTGTAGTCATATACAAGGCTCTACGATTGCAATTTTTTTCACTAGCCTCCTGGCTAGTAAACCCGAGATGTTTACTAGCCAGAGCAAAAATGTTACTCGCCACATATTTGTTTTACAAATACAATTTAACTGGGATTCAATTAGACTGGAAACATTTCCCATTATTGCTTAATTTTGAAGATGCAGGCACAGAAGATGGGCCCAATGTTTTTAAAAAATATTTTTCATTCAATTTACTATTGTGGTATCAAACACAAAAATCGCAGTGCATGTCCAAAAGCAAAGCAAAAACTTTGAAAAACGACAAATCAAGTTTATAACATGTGAACTTAATTCAGAGGTGTGAGGCGAGTCGCTACAAGAATGTAAGCATTTCCTGTCTAGCCAGATACATCTGCCTCATTTAAAATTTAACAGCATATATTTTAAACATACTACTGTTTTCCAGACCAACTCGGGACCCGGCTTTCCGTCATCGCTTTAGTCAGTTTAGAGAATTACGTTTGTTTTTTCCATCGAGTAATCACTGGCACCGAGTCGTATACGAGGTCTTTTCTTCCTGATCATTGACAACATTAGAATTCTCGAAGCATCTGGATTTTTATTCGTACTCGTGGCTTAAAAAATAAATATATTTTCAAATTTTGTTTACGACTCATAGCGATGAAATTGACACTTGAAAACGTGATCACACAAATGCTTAACAACTTAACAGATTGGAGCTATATGATTTAAAGCGCTTTGAAGATTTTGCTTGATGAGAGTAATTTCGTTGTTGCAAACGGAAAGGAAAATCCGGATTTGACTTTCTACTTTATACTTGCACATGGGCGAGTGAATTTGACATATCCACTTGCATTTACAAATAATTACTCGCAAATGCGAGTGTTTTACTTGCATTGTAGAGCCCTGATATAACATCATTAGTTTGTTATAGATTATAATCTCAATAGTCAACATTGCATATTTTTGTTTACCTTACAAAAGATTTTGTGTTTCTCTTAGTCAATTAACTATGAATTATCATTTCAATTGAAAGGACATATATGTCCGTATGGCAGGCTGTCAGTATTGTACACATATGTCCATTTGGCAGAAAGAGGGTTATAAAAAAAAACATTGAACCTTTTCTTGATGGACTTGATGTCCAGGTGAGCTAAACTGTTCTGACAGGGTTTTATTTTATTACACAGCCTACGATGACGTTGATCATGCAGCATACTCAGATGATGATGATACTCAGGAAATCATCTACACGGCGATCGGTGCATGCTCTGGAGCATTGTTAGTGGTAGTGGTACTCATATTCACAGTGGCATGGTGTCGCAGAAAGAAGTATGACACTGCAGTAAGTTATTACACCTTGCTTGTTTAGATTAGAATTCTCATTTTTAAAGATTAGACACTTATATTGTGTTGTCACCAGCGATCGGTGCTTGCTCCGGAGCGTTGTTAGTCATAGTGGTACTTATATTCACAGTGGCATGGTGTCGCAGAAAGAAGTATGATACTGCAGTAAGTATGACACTAACACTTATGGGTGAAACGGTTTACCGATACAGCATTTGACTTGGGTTTGTAACCTTGACAATATTAACAGCGGTTTTGGTTACAGTCATTGACACAATAACAACTAAAGTGTTAATTGCCTATACAGTGCTCCCTCGATATAACGCCACCTTTGGTTCAGACGGATTTTGGCAGTATAACAGGGGTGGCATTATATCAAATTCAGGCAAAACATCCCGAACTTCACAAATTCCAGATCAACTATAACTATCTGCACATGTGGATTCAGACCCCATAAGGATAAATTAGTAAAGAAAACAGAAAACTGTGCTTGTGTCGCTACTCCTTAATCATTTCATTGCCGATTTTCATTAGCAACAATTAAAACAAATACATGTTCAAGTATTATTAAATATTACTTTTTTAATGAAATATGTAAAGAAAATAAGCGGTTGCTGATACTCGCAACTTCATGACATGTGGTTTTTTTATTTGCTGGAAATGACTTAAGACACTATAGTATACAAATCGGAAACCGGAAAAAGAAGACGACATAGTCACAGTTTTTAAGATCATTTTATTAGTTCTATCAATCAATTTATCACATATGAACAACATTCATTTGGCAGTGTTATCGGGGGTAATATTATTCATAAATAACAATCCGTTCTACTACATGTGTGGCGGATGGCGATATGCAAATTTGGCATTATAACGGGTGCAAAATATAGGAGGGAAATCTGTTCTAAGAAGCAACATAGCGGTATACGAGGCTGGCGTTATAACGGGGGGCGGTATATCGAGGGAGCACTGTATTTACATTTTTCAGCAATCCAGATTTTTTGCAGTTCAAAGTAGTTTCTCTTTTGAATTGAAATATAATCTTTTTTTCAGACTTGTGAGTGCAATTGAAAGAACAGCCAAAGAAAATATTGTGTTTTATACACACAAAAAACAATTTTTTAAGTACCAGAAGTTCATTTAGCTTTATTTTCAACAATAATAATAATAAAATTCCACATAAATTAATTAAGTCTTTCATTGACAAAACAACAACGCAAAAGATGATGGGGTTTGCCTTTGTGTCATGTGATCAGCCCCCCACCAAACATTTTTGAGATCATTTTAAAAAAAAAATGATTTCTGTCGCATATTCCCAGAATAACATTATTTTTATTGAAAACTGTCAGGTAATTTCATATCTAATATGGAATTAATTGTTCCACAAAAATTTTAGGGGGTATCACATTGAACACTGGCAAACCCCTTAATTTTGGCATTCCATATTACTTTTATATTGGTAGAGGTTTATTACTGGTAATGCTTAACTTTACGAGGACTCTCGGTCACAAATTCATTTATTGCATGAATATTCCAAGAATCGCCATAATAAAAAAGCCAAATTGCAAAGCATGCTGCCAATTGAAGTTACATATAGCAAGACTATAGTATACATCTTAAGAAAGGGAGATAATTGCCTATAGATTTGGAATTTTAATATTTACATCTATTGTAGTCGTGAATTTCCATTTTCGCGGGATGATGCTAAGGGTTCGGCATGCAAAATGTTATACTCTTAATCTCCATATTATTATTTATTGAGTTGCATTTGTACATTAGAATAATATTTTCATGTAGGTTTTTTTATTTGTATTTTAGGAAGAGATGTCCATGAAACCTGTATTCAAGAATAACATAGCTTATGAATCTAGTGACCAGCGACCATTAAAACTGGTAAATATTATATGTAATAAACTAATTATGTTACCGTGGTTACTGTGTGTTGTAGAATACCACTATAGTAGCTCAGTTGGTCACTTTATACATGGAGTTTGGGCCTGAATAGGAATTGTCTGTTTTTTGACAATCTCTTCGCATATAGAAATGAAGGTACTGTAAATCACTTTTATTTCGTGAGAGATTTATTTTCCCGTAAATTCGCTACTCATTCCATTCGCGAATTCAAATATCACGCGAATAATTCTATATTTCCAGCACACAGATATTTCTATGTTGATATACATATGTTGCATTTAACAAGATTCCAAACATGAATTCAAATATTCGAGAATAAGGCAAAGATGGTCTTCACGCGAAATTTTCTACTTGTGAAAAATAAGTGATCTACAGTATTGAAGTCCTTTGCAAGAGACCTAAAAAATTAATGCCCTGGGTAGTGGTAGGCTTGGTATACTAAAGTACCCTCCCTGCACATTGCCCTGAACACACTGCAAAGGTAAAAAATTATGTCACTTTACCCATAACTGGTGACATCTTGATGTAAGTGAATTATCTTTGACTTTGAAGTCAATCAATCAGTCAATCAATCAATCAATAAATCTAGAGACTGCTCTAGTTACATTTATTATGATATCAAAGTTATGTGATGTTAAGAGTTTTGTATTCTCAACTTTGCAATTGATTTTAACCTGATGATAAACTGTACATACTTACATTTTTTGCACCCCAGATAGAAAAATCCATAAAAATAGCGGTGCAAGATATCTCCATCTTGTACCCCCTGTGCAAGATAGCCTACGCGCTGTTTTTCGAGCAAAATTTTATAAACAAAATCAGAGGTGTATCGGAAGTTGAAATTGATTTTAAATTGAAAAATTGTACTTTCTGATGCAAGAAATAGAATCAGTCACTACTTGTAATGCCAGATAAGGAAATCTTAACCCTCGTTCTAATATATTTGGTCCAGAACTCTGCAAACCTCATTCTGGACCAAATATATTAGAACTTGGGTTGAGGTTTTCCTATCTGGCACCACAAGTTGTGATAGATTCTATTATTCTCATACATGGGACAAGGGAACACAGCCATTTCTCTAGTGCTAGATTTCCCTGTCTCGCCTAAGTAGAGATAGATCACATGGACAATCTCCCACATTACTGTATAATGCTTATATTTCGCTATGGTTTTATTTTCGCTATATTAGCGGTCAAGTGTATTCCTGCAAAAATTAAACCACTGTGAATAGACAATGGTATTACCAGCCCATTAATCTTACTAGAGTCGTTTTCTTTGAATCAGATAATATGCCAAAATATGACACCGCGAATACACTAGTCCTCGTCAAACCGCGAAAATTTGACGTGAAAATAAAGCAATATACAGTAATTGGATTTCTCTGACTTTTTTAATCCAATTCTATTAAAAAATAGATGGCATTCCGGATGAGGCACGATCACTTACAGACAATAAATTGATGACGTCATAATCATTTTACTCAGGGATGTCAACAGAATTCAATGACGTAATTTTCAGAAGGCACGGATAGTGGCCTGAAAACTGAACATTTGATGCAAATATTTGTTTACAAATCACTGTTTTATGTTGCAAATGTGTGAGAAAAAGAATCCTGCATCAATAACAGTAAGACAGAGATATCTCAAACTCAGATGAATATCTCTGTCTTACACTGTTACCGGTGTAAGATTCTATTAATACATAATTATATATATATAATTTTATATACAGTATATAATTTTTTTTCATCATAGAATTCCTATGCATCAACAATCCATGACTACCGAGATGAGTTTCCACGACAACGATTACAGCTGGGTATTGACCTTGGTCACGGTCGATTTGGTAAAGTTATGATGGCCAGAGCTCTAAACATATCCGGAGGTGGGAACTGGGAGATGGTAGCTGTGAAAACTTGTAATGGTATGTACTGAAGTTCTGATCAATAAACATATTCAAAAATTGGTGGGCATTTACGGTGTTATTTGATATAACCAGTTTTAAACTTGCATAAATTAATTCATGGATGGCATAGAGATACTCGCTCCGTAATTGTGGGTGGGGTAGGTTTGAACCCCAACCGGGTCTGACCATAGACTGGAATGTAAGTAGTGACTGTTCTTTCGCAAAGTGCTCGGCATTACGAAATGAAAGTCATGGTTCTTTTGGGATGGGAACTTAAAATAAATGGTGCGGTGGCATGCCAAAGAACTCTGCTGTATAATGCCATCAGCGCATTTCACAGGCAAAATTTCTGCACAATCGCCTTAAGCTGGCGACATCTCGATATAAGTAAAATATTCTTGACTGGGATGTTAAACATAATTACTTAACTAGCAGTGTAATTTAGGTCTTAGTACATGATAATGTTAATTTTTTACAATATTTATAGATAGTGCCACAGATCAAGAGAAAGAAGATTTATACCAAGAATTACAGATAATGAGAAAACTGTCCCAACATAAAAATGTTGTAGGTTACCTAGGATGTTGTCTAAAACAAGGTATGTCTGATATCCGTGTGGAAAAAATGTTCACAATTTTCACGGTCACTTTTTTATTGTGAATATGTCTTCTCAGCTAAATTTTCTTATTTCTTTTGGTATACTTTCTCTACAGTCAGAACCATGAAAATTTCCTACCGCTAATTTTTCTTCTTATACAGTATGAAAAATAGGTAATTTGTAGGACAATGAAAGTTCAAATGTTGATTGCTCATACATCGTTTTGCATACCCTGGATTATTTGATGTCCTCTGTTAGTCCCAACCAAATTTCTATTAGATTCCATATAAAGTTAAAGTTAAAGTCTGTCCCGAGCCATTAGGCCCTTCAGGCCGGAGCTTATCCCGGTTTCCGTGGCGTTAAGCGACTGAGAGTACAAGACTCCCCCCTGAATGGGATGCCGGTCCATCGCAGGGTTAACCCCCAGCATTTTGCTGGTACTCATTTATTTTTCAGCTGAGTGAACTGGAACAACGTGAAATTAAGTGTCTTGCTCAAGGACACAACACATCGCCCGGTCCAGGGATCGAACCCACGACCTTCGAATCATGAGTCCAACGCTTTAACCACTAGGCCACGCGCTTAGATTCTATATATGTACACATTAATGGCTCAAATTTTAAAAGCTTGAATACCCCGGCTGACTTAAACAATATGCAGGGGTATAAGTCAGTTTCACCAACAGTTCTAGTTTGATGTAAGATGTGAGATGTGTAAATACAGTTGTACCTCCCTTAAAGGCCACCTCTCTATGTAAGGGCCACCTGCTTTTGAAGGGTAGTTCAATGTAGTATTATTAAAGCATCTATGGTACATGTCGGTGACTTTCTCTTGCTGGCCTTTTTAGGCTGGTATTGGCCCAATTTACATTTCCCATTTCACAAACACCATGCTGATTTTCACAATTAAAAAAACCCAAAAATTGACAATGAAAATTTTAAATTGAAGTGAAATAAAATTCATCTTGAAAACCAATCTGTACACAACATTAACCATGTTTTCTTCTGTGTATTTTACAATTGGGTCATAACACTACTTATTTTCCACCAATCCTTTCATGGAAAAATAACATCAATGATCTGACCAATCAAAATGCTTGAAACAAAGGAGAATTGAATTATTTTGTTTTATTTTCAGATCCTCTGTACATTATAATGGAGTACGTTCCAGGTGGAAACCTTCAGGCCTATCTACGTAAACATCGTCCCAGTCAGATAGGAATGTGTAGTGAAGATTTATCTCCCTTGTCCGTCAAGGATCTATGTATGTTTGGACTACATGTTACTAGAGCTATGGAGCATATAACTTCTATTGGCGTAAGTATTTATGTTTAAACTATTGAACTTTATAGAAATGGTGTTTATAGTGCTATAACTTTCCCTGCTATGCACCACAAGGGTAGCTCAGTTGGTAAAGTACTCACTTTATATGTGTGAGGTTTTCAGTTCAAACCCCAACTGTGGTCTGACCAAGAACTGAAAATAGATAGTGATGTCTTTCTCATATTTTTGTCCTGTGGAAAAGACTTCAAAATAAGATGCCCCATGTCACGGCAGGTGTGGCCTGTAAAAGAACCCTCCCTGCACATTGTCCTGAGTGCACATCAATGGTCAAAATTTCAGTTTTAACCTCTGATCCAAGTGCTTGTAAATCTAACTAGAGCTATGAAACATAAAACCACCATCCACACAAGTTTAAATTTTTTTTTTATAATTTAACCATAAATATTTACATTTATAAAATTTTATTCAAAAACACCTTATTTGAACATGTTAAATCAAAATTTAATTTAATGTATGACCATATATTTGATAAAATGATGTGGCTTATTTCTTGCCTATGAATTACAGTATCATTTATTAGCTGTTCCAGCAACTTGACATACATGTTGTAAGCAGCTTTGTTTTTAATTTCTTTAAGGTTTTTAAAAAATTGTGAAATGTAAACATAAAATTAACTTTTTGGGTACTTGTTTTTATTTTTCAGATTATACACAGAGATTTGGCTGCTCGGAATGTTTTAGTTGGTCTGGATAGAGTCTGTAAAGTTTGTGACTTTGGTTTAGCTAGAGATGTTGAGGGTTCAGACATGTATGAAAGAACTTCTAAGGTAAAGAAGAAGTCATCATCAGTTATTATAAGGTCAAAGATCAAGTGATACATTCATTAGTTATTCAAGTCAAAGGACAGAATTCAACATAAATTATAGAGATCCGCACCTTTGCCTATAGCTGGCAACGTCTCGATATAAGTGAAATATTCTTGACTGGGACATTAAACACCATTACTCAACTCAACTCATTAATATTCCTTATTTCGATCTAATCCGTGCATTATAACTCCTTTAATGCACCAAAAGGTGTTTTGGATGGGTGTTTTACAATGGTAAAATTTTGACAAAATGGCGGAGTCTTTCGTATGACGTAATGATGACAGAAGAATTTATTATTTACGTAGGTTCGCGAGGGGTACAATGAAGGATAATCAAAGGTCGGGTTGAGTTTAAAAGTTTGAATTTACGTCAATTTTTTCAAAAGTTTGAAAATGCAGAAAGGTAGTTCACTTTATTACTTTATTACATCGATTTTGGTCATCCCGGTTACGCAAAAATCAATCTGTTCTTGAGCTGCACTAGCCTACGTAAATAGTCAACTCTTTCGTCATGACTACGTAACATAAAGAACCCCGCCATTTCGTTAAAAGATTACCATTGTAAACACCCACCCAGGTTATATTTTGTCCCATAAAATGAAATATTAAGCAAGAATGGAACCGAAACAGAAATTTTCAGTTACGACTCGGCTCATGTAAGTAAAAGAATAATTGATTTGTACCCGTCGTATTGGAATTTATAGAGTATTTTGCGATCTTGCTTTCTCCGAAATAGGCTAAATAAACAGTAACGTGAAAATTTCCAATTTACAATAAAATTTGCACTTTTTTTAAATTTTAAAGATAAAAAGTGTAGCTTTTACCGGGAAGCAATGTATTTATATTAATTTTCACAATTATATGTTATTATGACGCACAATTAACAAATGGAAATTGGGCAGGTTTTAAATATTTTATATGTGTATTACATTTAAGCATTTTTTAAATTATTTTTTTGTAATATTTATTTTACAGGGTCCGTCACCTATAAGATGGATGGCACCTGAATCTTTGTCAGATCAGTGCTTTACAAGAAAATCAGATGTTTGGTCGTATGGCGTCCTGCTTTGGGAAATTGTTACTCTAGGTAAAAATAAAAAATATTTTACTTAAGGAATTTTTTTTGTAATTTTGATGATATTGATGAGGCAGGGATTTCAATAAGCTGAACTTTTGGTTAAAAGTCCAAAACCTACATTTTGTCTCAAATATTTTGGTGAATTTCCTAATTCAAGTGCAACATTTATTACCTTTTTCTGCTTTAGATATTTTCCTAGAACTCTAAATTGCATTCAGGGCTCTTGCTGGCTGGGTCCTTTTTTTGGCTTATATTCTATCTCAGTCACTATCCAAAATCTTATTTTTATTCATACTCACTTTGCCAATTTTCACAAATTTGAAAAATTTCAGCTTTAAAACCTGTATATTCGGAGTTTTCATTTTCACAATTTTGGTCACTACAATGCTTACTTTCACAATCCAAAGGGCTCCAGCCCCATTCCCACATGGTTGAGAAAAAGTCCCGGATTTAAAGGAAACTAAAAGTTTATTATTTTTTCAGGTGCGACTCCATACCCTGGCATGACACCAAAGGAAGTAGTTCAAGATGTATTGATGGGAAAATGGTTACAAAAACCGCTTCACTGCAAACAAGAACTGTGAGTATATTTAGGTTAAGGGGAGATAACTCATGTTACAAAAACTGCTTCACTGCAAACAATAATTAATGCTTCTCAATGTGTATTAAATCATAGTAAAGGGGGATAACTCAGGTTTCGAAATCTACTTCACTGCAAACAAGAATTGTAAGTACCGGTATTAATATACTAAAGGGAGATAACTGATATTACAAAAAAAAAAAACCACTACTGCATCTTGTGCATAGAAATAAAAATAATGCTTCACTGTGAAAAGAAAATGTGTGTTTAAATAATTTCTTAATGCCAAGTGCTTGTGCAAAAGAACAATCACTATCAATTTTTAGGTCTTGGTCAGACCTGGATGATGTTTCAGTCTGTAGATCACTTATTTTTCGCGAGTAGAAAATTTCGCGCCAAGACCATCTTGACTTTATTCGCGAATATTTGAATTCGCATTTTGAATATTATTGAATACCATATATGTATGTCAACATAGAAATATCTGTGTGCTGAAAATATTCGTGTGATAATTGAATTCGTGAATGGGATGCATCGCGAATTTAGGCGAAAATAAATCTCTTGCGAAATAAAAGTGATCTGCAGTAACCAACAACCTCCCACATTCAAAAAGCACTCTACCGACTATTTTTTTACAGGATTACAGTTTTGTACTGAACAAATAAAAAGCAAAATTATTTTATTTTTCAGATATTCAATAATGGCTTCGTGTTGGGATATGGAAGTTAAAAATCGACCAAATTTTACCGATATTGGACGACAAATGGAACGGTTACTTGAAAAAGAGGCTGATTACATCGAGTTCAACACATACCAGGAAGCCGTGTATGGCGTCCTTGACCCTGAACGTCTGGATGAACGTGTTTAATTATGATGTCATTGCACCTTCACCATGAATGTCTGGATGAACGTGATTAATTATGATGTCATTGCGACCTTCACCATGAACGTCTGGATGAACATGTTTAATTATGATGTCATTGTGTCCTTGACCTTGAACGTCTGGATGATCGTTTTTGATTATGATGTCATTGCGACCTTCACCATAAACGTCTGGATGAACGTGTTTAACTATGATGTCATTGCGACTTTTACCATGAACGTCTTGATGAGCGTGTTTAATTATGATGTCATTGTGTCCTTGACCTTGAACATTTTGATGAACATATTGATAATGATGTCATTGAGTCTTTGACCCTATAAATATCTTGATATGTTTACTTATGAAGTCATTGCTTAAATGACAATGAATGTCTGGATGAATGTGTTTAATAATGATTTGTCCTTAACCCTGAACATTGGATTAATGTGTTTTAATTATGACATCACTCATTTTAAACTCTTGTATTATAAAATTTAATATGAATATCACATCATTTTAAACTTTTAAAAGTATTGACTTTGTGGTTCTAAAAATGACAAGACAATTCTAGTATTACACTAGTAATCCAATACAGCAAAGCTTGTTTATAAAGACCAAAGAAATATCGACCTTAGTGGCCAGTGCTCTTTTTAATTGAAATATGAAGCCAGTGCACTTAAAACGGCAGTGCTCTTTTAAAAGACCTTCTTCTTGGATAAATGTTAAACGAATAAACTGCAAAAAGATGGACTAAATAGACAGGTGGTCTGCTTATAAGATAGTAGCTGTTATAGGTTTCACCGTATTTCTACACTGAACAGCATAATATATTTGTATAATCCAGTTTGTTATCTCGGATAATACCAGGATACATGGAACGGAAAATGTGATACTGGGGCAAAAAATTCATGATAGAGGGTGCCAAGGCTAGAATGTGACAATGAATTGTACATGTATTTTTAATTTAGATTTTATCACTAGGTCTGTAGTTATAGCTTCCCTAGCAACAGTCTAGATTCTACTAGTTTAACAAGTTGATCAAAGATGTTGCGATTAGCATAGACAATTTCAACATTTCAGTTTTGAGTCACATCTAAACGGGGTTTTTTCAGATATCAAAAAAGATCATTGTCTAAAATGGAGTAAAGTCTCTTGTAGGGTTTGGACCCAAAACTGTGACATACTCATACAATTGGATTGAGACTTATAAAAAAAAGAAGAAATAGACTTAGATTTCAGAATAATGTGGCAATAAAAAAGATAGCAAAGTTATTAAGTGGCCTTGTAGCAAGGTGTTACTGTGGCAATAAGCATGGTTGCAATAAGTGAGGTGGCAAAGTTATCAACAGGCATTATACCTAGTTATTACTGTATTGAGTAGATTAAAGAATAAAAACTGAAGACATTTTTTAATTTTATACCAAATATTTTAAATTTTTTTGAAAAAATGTAGGTTATTTATTAAAGACAAATTAATTGTTAATGACAAATGAACTTGTATATACGTAACAGAATCGTGATTAAAAAAAAAAACAAAAAAAAACCAGTTGCTATTGACAACACTGTTGCCATGGTAACTATGTTGATTTACTAACAAAAGAATGTGATTAAATAACATTGAGATTTATTCATGAATATTCAAATATGATAACCATGATGCTTATTTATTTCATATTGGATAACTTTCATAATTACTTCATGAATATTTATATTTTCCTTGTGGGTAAAAATGGAGTCTCTGACCAAAGAGAACTTACATGTGATCGTATGGTACTGTAAACTTAAGATTTTGACATTCGGTAAATGCTGAAAGAACTCATAGCTTTCATTCAATCTCGACTAAACTGCACTAAATCTCATGTAACATTTAAAGACACTTCCAAATTGTTGTGTTATCAGAAAAGGGAAATTCCAAAAAGTTGCCAAGGCCATTCCTATAAAATTCTATGTTTGACATCATTGTGGGCGTCAGTTTTATTAATTTTTTGAAAAAACAAACAAATTCCATCAAATGCAAAAATCCGTATTCAATTGTAAAATCCGGTCATTTTTCATGTTCGTGTCACGACTTCGAAAAATCGAAAAACATGCGCATTTGTTTCATTGTTTGTTAACTTTTTAATTTTAATTAAACATTTAAAACACAATGTTTTTTTATTTGTTTAATGAAAATGTAATGTGCATATGAACAGAAAATATGATTCGTTTTTATTTCATTAAAATTTGTTTGTTTGCCTCATAACCTCCTCCCTGTAAAACAATTAAGTGACGTCAAACATAGAATTTTATTGGAATGGCCCAATAGAGTTTACCACTGTACCATGTGATACCCCTAACATCTGTGCAGGGCTATTATTTCCATTGGATATGGATCCAGGAATCATACAAATTTACAGTTTCCTATAAAAAGGATGTTATTCTGGGAATTCGCAAAATAAGCTTTTTTTACAAAGTGTTCTGCACAAAAGTTGAGGGGTGTTTATCATGTGGTACAGTGATGTACTCCTTTATGTGAAAAAATCATCTGACATAACTGATTGTCTCTCGTATATAACTAAAGTGAAGAATCAAACATGACAAATGTAACTAAATGCTCAAATAATGAAATTTAACACCTTGATAATTTATTTTACGGTAAAACCTGTATATAAATACCACCCATGGGACCTAATAATGGACTTTATAGACATGCAGTTCTATTTGATAAGGAGACCTTATTAGACATTTGGTCTTTATACATAGGTTCTTTTGGGGTAAAATTAGATGCAAAAAGACCTAAAAACACTGGGGCCAGTTGCACAAAAGATTATCAAACTTAACAACTCTTTAAATTTGATCATCTTTTGTGCAACTGGCCCCTGGTCTCAATGCAGTTTGTCCATGTAGTATGTGATCAATACCTCTAAACATTTGTGTAGAACGTTTTGGAAAAAGTTAATGTTGTAAATTCCTGGAATAACATCATTTTACAGAAATATGCCATCTTATGTGATTCCATAATCTTTGGAAACAAGTGTTTTGCAAAAATGTTAAGAGGGCATCATGTGGTACAACAGCAAAGTCCATTGGCAAGTCGTCTGCTACAGGTGGTTGCTATAACAGGTTTAACTGTAAACTTATAATACTAGAACTTAAGATGTGATAATAAAAAAAACCAGTTGTTTGCTCAAATATGTATAAATGTTTGTAGAACAAATATAAAGTGTTTAATGTAATTGTTATTAGATATTTTTTGAGAATATTTTATTGGCATTATATGTATTTATATGTGTGTTGCAATACTTCAATTTTAATACAGTGAATACAACCCTGAGTGAACTGAAATTTAACCCTGAGTAAAGCCAACCTGTTGAAACCATTCTGAACAGAACATTTCTCATTTCTCAAGAACTCTGTTCACCAAGTTACCATGGTGATAACACAGAAAAAGCTATCACTGGCTGAGTTACTTTAGCAATAGTACTCTGATATCCTAGTTGCCATGGTAATCCCAATTGGAGCAAACACTCTGCCAGCTGAGCTACCTTGGTGATTCCATCTACTGTGGTATCACCCCTGACAACTCAGTTACCATGGTGATCCCGCTAACAAAGCTAGCATGCTTAATAACTTAGATACCAATCTGCCTGGAGAGTTATTACTCTGACATCTAAGTTACCATAGTGATCCCACTAACAGAGCTATCACTCTGACAACTTAGTTACCATGATGATTTAGATTGCCATGAAATCAAATGTGGCAAATATGTAATCATCCATTGTCGTATCAGAATTATATGATAAAATTTATTTTCATTTTTACTATAAGCTATTTGCGTTGTGAATTTAAAATTTAACAGGTTTTTTCTTATTTTAGGCTCAATATTTCACAATCATCCCTTAACAAAGATTTACTGGCGAGTTTGAAATCTTAATAATTTTGTTAATTTGTAAGATATTCTTATTCAGGAATTTAACATGTCATTTTGAATATCACTTCAAGTTGAAAGCATTGCAAGTTATTTGAGAATTAAAGGTGTCATTTTGAAGATTACATTAAGCTAATAGAGTACAGTAAAACCTCGATTCATCACCACCATTTGTTCAGTCAAATTTTGGCATTATAAAGGGGTTTGGCGATAAATCGGGGGAGGCGGATAAAGAAAAACATAAACAAATGGATTTTGGGACTTCAAAATAGAGTGGCGATAAGCGAGGTGGCAAAGTTATCGAGGGCATTATAACGAGGTTTTACTGTATTTGGATTTGTAAACAATGTTAATTGCTACTCCAAAAATGATTGCCAAAATTTTCTCGACTTAAGGAAAATCCTAGTTAAGGAATGATTGTGAAATTGAAGTCAGTACTTTCAGTACTTTGATTACTTTCATCCATCATTTATGCATTAAAATGACAATGTTTTAATACTTATGTTATAATTTAAAATTTATAATACAGATTTTTTATTTTCGTTGTTATAAAATTTAAATGGATATTAAGTTATGTTTTATCACCATGGTTATGATATATATAGTGTGTCAAGTTTGATCTGGCCGTTTGACCTTTAATTTGAATATTCATACAAACATATCCATTGTGTAACTTACGGCCTGTATATAGTTGATATATAAGCATAGATTCTAGTAATACTAGGTACCAGGTGTTTATGGTAATGAAACATGCTGTCTTACCTAAATCTTCAAATTAAAGGTCAAATTTAAAGGTAAAATGGCCAGGTCAAACTTGACACACTATACATGTATGTTGATGTTTGTAAATACAAATTTGTACTTATTGATAAAAAACATTGACTTGTTCGCTTGACCTTTCATTAGAAATATCCGTATAGGAGAATCTACCCAACACAAAGGCAGTTAAAACAATGTACAATGTATAAGTCGTCCACAATCTGATAGCAATGTATACAGCAAGTCTATTTTTGTATTGGTTGGTTGGTTGAATGTTGCTTAACGTTGCATCAGTAGTTTTTCAGCTATTCGCGACAAGAACTATTTTATCAATGTCTATGGATTGATTGATGAACAATTTCATGTATTCATGTGAAATGCCAGTGTGTTATAATGCATCAGATGGCAAACACCCTTTGCATACTGATCCATTATATTATAAATATTCAAATCAAAGGTCAAACAGACAGGTCAATGTTGTTTGCCTACATTTAAATGATGGAATATGTGTACAATCTGATGACAATGTTTACAATGAGTCTATTTTAATATTGGTTTGATGGAACAAATAAAGCATGAGAAGGCGTGAAATTATATACAGTCAAACCTGTCTATAAAGGTCAACAAAAGTAAAAGTGGCAGGTGGACTTTATATAGGGGTGGCATTTAAGACAGGTATTACTGTATATGGATATACAGTCAAACCTGTCTATAAAGGCCACCCAAGGGAACCAGTGAAACTGGCTTTTATGTGCAGGTAGCCTTTATATACAGGTTCAAATAATATGAATAAAGAACAATTGGGATACAATTCTACTGGGCTTTTTAAGCAGGTGATCCTTATATAGAGGTGGCCTTTAATGCAGGTTGGACTGTATGCTGCTATTACCTGTTCCTGTAATTTAGACTCATCTGTGTCTATAAATACACCGCGACATCAGATTGTGAGTGACTTATGTAGTTTACTGATAATGCTTGTTTTCTTGAAATAAAGAATAGTACAGTAACAGTATTTTTTTTTTTTTTTTATTTAAATGCCCGTCGCCTACTGTAAAGGGGGACATTTTTGTGTGGGTAAAATTTTCGCGCTTAAGAAATTATTGTGAAAATTTTACCCATGACAAAATGTCTACCATACAGGTTAATATATCACATATATAGAATATACACTTGACTTATATTGGTTACGCGAAAATTACACCAATGCCAAATGCTAGATTTCAGAAATCGCGAATTTTCACCCCTCGCAAATAATCCGCTTTACAGTACATGTATATCAACATAGGAAACGAGATGTATTATGGTATACGGTTCATCTTTCTGTCTGTTAGGTTTTTGCTTGTGCATCTAACTCCTACAGGTTTTGAAACTTTGCACGTATATTACTTACGCGTAGAGGATGTCCTATATGCCTTCCAGAGCCAAAAACCTTAAAATGGCTGCCAGGCAGCCATCTTAGATTGTTATACTAGGCATTAAAAGCAGTTGGCTGGTACTTTTAAGTCCTTCTAATAGCTCCATGTCTCTCTCATTGTTTTGCTCACATGACAGTTACCTTTTGATCTTGACATACCATCATCCATCCACCTCTGCAGAATCTCAGTCAGGACAGATTCTAGTTTGTTATTTCGCTTGTGGAAAGTCTGTTGTTTTCTCGAGACACACTGTTTTCTTCCACTAAAAATGAACTGATCACTTTGATATAATCTTAACTGGGATGTAAAACACCATTATTCACCACACCAGTTTGTAAGAACAGTTTTAAAACATTTGTGATTGGTTGCATGGAGTTTTACGTCCCAGTCAAGAATTTTTCACTTATATTGAGAGGTCACCAGATATAGGGGGCATTTGATTTTAAGGTCTCTTCTTGAGGACCATGTGACTTTCATTTTAAATGCAGAGTGCTTGGCAAAAGAACAGTAACTACCTTTTTTCAAGTCTTGGTCAGACCCCTGCCAGGGTTTGAACCCACAATCTCCCACATATGAATCAAGCACTCTATCATCTCAGAAAACAATTTTTGCGTTCTATTGTACAAATTTAAAGTAGCTTCTTTATGCAAACACCACTGTGGTAGCCGAAATGGTAGAGTGCTTGCTATTATTTTTTTTCGGTTTGATTTTGAAGACTCCTCAGGGAGCATAAAAATCAAATTCAATACTAAGAAGACAATTCAGTGAATTAGGATCCCCCGCCAGTAGGTCCTTTTTCGTGATTTGCACTTATGGTCAAAGGGCCATAACTCCCAGCAAAATGAACAAATCAACTTAGATTAATGATATGCGCATCTCCTATCAAAATTGATGCTTTTGCAACAAGTTTCATGAAATGGTGCTTCATAGTTTTAGAGAATTACTATGGACAAGAAGTGTCCAAGAATTATAATTTGAAGGCATTTTCAATTTTTCAAAATGATATGCAAAAACATGTAATCCATTTTTCAAGCAAATTTTACAAATTGAAGTTTAAGACTATAGAAAAGCCATATATCACATCATATTTTGGCTCCATTCATGCGTTTTTAGAAAATTTAAGCATTTTGGGGTTTTTATTTAAAGAGCCATAACTTCCAGGAAAATGAGCAAACTCAGGTTAATGCTATACCCATCTCCTACCCATGTTGATACTTTGCATCAAGTATCACGAAATAGTGTGTCATAGTTTTAAAGAATTACTCCTAACAAGGGTTAAGTGAAGGAAGAAGGGAACTTCGAACTTAATACCCCCCTCCTTTGAAAGGTGGGCATAAAAAAACATAAAACATATAACCTCTGTGTATATAGTGTATTTAATTTCATAATCACAGTACATAATTCATTTGATTTGTCCATTCAACATCTTGATGCACACAGGTGCACATACATACACACACACACACACATATGCATCACATGTGTACATAATCAGTATAAATTAAAATCAAGATTTTAAAATCTTGTTCATTCATATGTCAAAAAGAAATTTTAATTATGTGCACAATATTAATTATCTTCTCAAAATTTATTCAATTTTAAACTTTTAATTCTATCAAAAAGTGGATGGCAAAAAATTCACATACAAATGTACTGTAAATTGGGAAATTTCCGTGTTCATTTTATTTTCTAGTAAATTTGTTAAGAGTAACAAGATGTAAAAAAAAAAACTTAATTTGTGAATAGTTTTTCATATTTTTCGTGTATATACAACTGTAATTCACTTTCTGATGACTTAAAATAAAAGTACAAGAGTATCTTGAATTGACGATTCCCGCAAAAATGTTATGATTTACAGATTGTCCAGTCACAATCTTGAAAATGATGATTTTTGCAAAAATAACTGGTACCTGCCATGAAAAATTTCCCAGTTTACTGTAATTATCAAATCTATCATTGAAGGTCACTTGTTGGCAAGAAAACATCAATTCACTTCTTGTTTTACTTCCATGTTTATATACCTGTTTCTATAAAAAATGGGATGCATTACGGCAAGGCGTTGTATGTCTGTGTATGGTGGAGGAAACCAGATTGTACACAGAAAAACAGCAACTTTCTCTGATTCGGCAAGTGAATTAAAACACTAAGATCTACCGGTAGGTGGTGAAAGTGGATATTATTTGTAATTACAGATTTTAACAACCAAGTCCTGGTATCCAATATTAGGTACACAACATGAAATAGATGTTTTACAGAATGAGTAATATTGCATCATCAACTAAAATAACTTCTCTACAGTAAAGAGGTTGATAATGTGGAATGCATTATTCTTACATACTGATGCATATGTAACAATGAAAAACAGAGTAAAACACAATCACACACAGCAACATGCATTCTTACCCTAACTAAGTGAAACACAAAAACGCACACATCCTAGCTAGGTGAAATCCACAGACATACTTGACCCAGTAAATCTTATACATAATTATATCCTTACTATGTAAAACACAATCACAAACACCAACATATATTCTTACCCTAACTTGGTCAAATGCAAAAACATACACATCCTAGCTAGGTGAAACACAAACACACACACACGACCCAGTAAATCATGCACATATATCCGCATTAGGTGAAACAACCACACAAACACATAGATACTTGATCTAATAAAACACATGTACACACACAAAATTATTCTGTTGAACACAAACACACACTCACATACTTGACTCAGTAAATCGTGCACATAATTATATCCTTACTAGGTGAAACAAGCACAAATATTCTTGATCTAAAAAAATACATGTCCACACACACACACACAAAAATATTCTGTTTAACACAAACACACACTCACCAGGGTTTGACACTAACTTTTTTAACAGTAGCCCATAGGGCTAGTAGTTGTTTGAAATCACTAGCCCTGCTGGAAAGTTAAGATTATATTTCATCTAAGGACTAAAAAACTCTGTATCATGTATACGATCTAGTTGTTTTGAGATAAACAACTAGCCCATCGGGCTACTGGTAATAAAAGATTCACTAGCCCTGACCAATAGAGGAGTTTAACATTGTTTATTACGCATGCGCAAGGCCCGTGACCTTACGAGATTGGACGCGATTGAACGTGATTTGCAATCGAGGGGGCAGTCGTAATAAAGGTCTAAGTCTGGTTATGCTTTTAAATGGTTAAACATTGCCGTAAATGGGATATATTTACATTCATTCTTGAATAAATATATATTTTATGTGACAAAACTTTTTCTTACTAATAAATTTATATTTTCTTTAATTCAAATGGTTTTTTTTAATATGTTAGAAATTAAAACTATCAAATTAAAAAAAAAACAGTTAAAATTAAAAGATGATAAAAATGAATAAACCAAATTAAAGAAGTATAATTAATATATTTTGTTTAGCATTTTAAACTTTAAAAATAAAATAAAATGGTTATGTTTGCTATAAGGACAAAGATATGATACTAATAATAGGCAGCCTATAGCTAGAAAAACAGACAAGTTTGTGGAAGAACTTTACCAGTTGTTCTTTTCTTAAAATAGTATAAAAACTTACAAAGTTTACACCGATGTGAAAGAAAATTGAATCGATATATTCTGTATACATGTATACAATTGCCTTTGACAGAATTACATTTAACTAATTTTAATTAATTAAACAAACCCAAAATTATGATGTACTTATGACGATTACAGTTACATTTTATTCTTTCCCTCACTCAATATTTGCTCCAAGAAGTATGATGCTCCTCATATCTCATGTTACATTGCTGTTTATTAAAAAGTTTCTCATTGATGAATTGTTTATCCCGTAATGTATTACCAAGATTATGGTGTTGAAGTCTTAATCTGTTAATTAGTATCCGTAATTCACATACCTCCACACACCTGTCAACATTACCTGATGACTCAATACATGACACGTACCGACAAACGACAAATGAACCCCTTTTATGGTCAGCATCCGTCGATAATTAACATTAAGAATTTACAAGTATCGTTTTTATCGATTACACAAACTTCATCAAACTTATTCAATATACAAGATAATATCAAACTTATAAACTGATAAATGAAAAGTATTTAGAATGTGAATAAAAAAAATAAAATAAACTTTGACTTTAAATATCTGTATGGTTTCAATAATTTTATCCGTTTTTTTTTGGTTGTCATATTTTTTTTTATTTATTTATAAAATACATCTGTATTTTATGATTTCATAAAAAATGACATATGAAATGGTAAACGATTCATTACTTTTAAGAAAAAAATCCCTATTTATTTCAACATTTTAACTAAAGTAACCAACCATTCCCTTATAACGTTACTTTCCAAAATAGAATTTAAAATAAATAAATAAATAAATAAATTTAAATGATAGACATGACATGAATTTTTTCACTGTGTGTCAATGAAAAAAAAGAAAAAAGTAAAAACAAGAATAAATAAAAATAAAAAATAAAATAAAGATTTAAAAAATTTTAAGTGTATATTGATGCGGCATTCAAGGTCATGTTTCAAAATTTATTTATTTATTTATTTATTTATTTATTTATTTATTTATTTATTTATTTTTATTTATTTAAATACTATAATTCAACCTTGCATCAATCATTGTGGGTACTTATTGGGTCAAGATTACTTTTCAGTCTTATTTATTTATTTATTTATTTATTTATTTATTTATTTATTTTCAGACGAAACACTTTAAGAAAATAAAATATAATATAGATATACATTTATATGTATTACATATACTAAGTTTCATACTAGCAGGTAATAGGGGAATGCCCCCTGGCTTGCAGACGGTACACTTTCTTACCTCCAACCATAGAGAGTAATCAAGGGAGATAAAATTGTTAAACTCCCGTATTTTTACTAGCCTCAGGCTAGTGTTAGTGTCAACCCCTGCTCACATATTTGACTCAGTATATATTTATCCTAAACAAATTTAATACAGAATTACATATACAAATGTATACCAAACAATTTAGTAAAACAGAAATTAACAAAGTCCTTAAAAACAACCATAAAATACTTGGCTCTGTAAAACACTCACACACACACAAACACATAATTGACCTGGTAACACACACACACACACTTGATCAAGTAAAACACAAACATATGTACCGGTATTAATTCAATATCACATACCGGTATACAATCATAATTTAATAATTTTCTTATAAAAACATTTATCTGCTCAATCATTCTTTGAAAATTTTAAAGGAAACCAATAATATACTGGCACTTCTAATTCAACAACCCTCTCTCTCTCTTTTGACATAATAAATAACTTTGTAGAATGCAAACTTATGGTGATAAGTTTAATACCTAATCATATGTACATGTAGTGTTAAAATACATCAATTCATCTTAATCAGAAACAGATTTAGGTTGAATAGGAACAAAAAAATATAAATTTCATTTAATTGTTTGTAGGTATGGTTTTTGCCCAACGTGTCACATATTAGAAAAACAAACTTTGTCTTTGGGTTAGTTAAATAATCCTTATAATCTATCATCAATATTTTAGCAGAATGTTTATAAACATGGGCAAATCTATATAATGTAAATAGGGTGAACGCAAATAATATCGACAAATGAAGGCGTGAATATACGATAACACAGTATTACTATACCTATTGGTGAAGATTTGACTGACCTGTGTTTATAAACACTGATAAAATATCGCTGTTGGACTATAGTAGAAGTTAAAAGTGGTTTCTCTTTCTGCATTTTGTTTTTGTACCCTGATATCAAAATCTGACGCCGATCACATGACAAGGCTTACATACCCTGAATTTTAACAAGCGCTTTCAAATTTGCATTAGATTAACAATTGTCAGCTAAAGTGCATACATCTATAGAAAAGACTAAGATTGCCATGGATAGTAAAAACGGTAACCAGGTATCAAAGTTCTATAACTGACCCATAACCAGTTAACCAACAGCTATGTTTTGTCAACTCAAGTTACAGTTATCCAGCTTGTCATTTTGTAACTGGTTGAACAATAAACATGTATCAGTTAACCAGGTAATCGTGAAAAAAGACAACACAGAGCCAGTGGCAGACTCGGACCCTGGATCATTTTCAGTATTAAAGAATGACACTCCCTCCCATCCCCTCCCCCCTACGTTTCCAAAATTCCTGGGTCCACTAGTCTACTTCAGAGTTATACATTAATGACACACCCATACCCATAATGTGAAATACATGAATAAAGCAAAAAGTCTACACAATTTGGCACTTCAAATTTGGTACTGTAAATTGGGAAATTTTGCACATCTCTATTAAATTTTTGAGCAGTGTCCTAACAAATAAACATATCAAATTTAATCAAAATACAATCAAACTTCTAAAAGCTAATTAAGGTCACAAGGTTCAAAAGCAGTCAGGGTTCGTACAGGCATTTGCACTCCAAATTTAAGGACTTTTTAGAGTCTTTTCAGGGTCTTATTTGCAAATTTAAGGCCTAATCAGAGGGACGATTTTAGCAAAAAATATTAATGTAAAGGCAATTAAATCAATAAAAGAATTACTTACCGTACATTTCCATAGTAACGACACTTGAAGTAGAGGTTGAAGTTTTGCGTTTGGTTGGGCCATGTACCTTTAAATTGCCCATTTCAATGCAACTTATTTATTAATTAATTTATATATTTATATCAGTCTATTTGCAACCACTTAATATCAAAATACAGACACCGAACTGGCCAAATTCAAGGGCTTTTTAGGGTCAGACTTGTTTTTAGGGTCTTTTCAGGGCAAATCTCAAAATTTAAGGACTTTTCCAGGCCTGTACAAACCCTGGCAGTCCTAAATCCAATAACCATTTACTATCATTTTTTTTTTGTATGATCAACAAACTATTTGCATTTCATGACAAACATATTAAGAATTACTCTGAATTATTTTATCGAGCTGTAACCAGCTTTCTGATGTCAGATATCATAAAGGTTTAAAATCTTGAACATAAATCTTAACTTGTAACGCAATGATTTTGTTTGGTAAAATTTACTACTGAATAAAGCCTGAAAGGTTGTTTCCCTTTTAAAAAATCACTTATCGTATATTTCCAAATTTGATTGTCAAAATTCCCAAAACAGTGATACATTAGCAGACTACATTAGTGTACCTTCCCCATAAAATGAATTCATATACTGTTACAATACAACATCTTAACCTTGAGGAACCTTACTATTGCAAGTATGTCATGATGCAGTTTACTATATTTCAGAACTTCAATTTTTCCAATTTTAAAGGCAGATGGCAGTTTTTTAAAAATTTAACAAAATGACTGTAATACTTCTTTCACCTTCATTGTGGCCTGTCCCATCCAAAGCAAATATGTAACTGTGTGTGGTGGAGGAGAGAGGATAAGTACTTGCTTGTGTAAATTAACTGCAATGGCATAGGTTCATTTGGTGACTTCACCATATCTGTCCTACCCTTAATGATAAAACAGTTTTGTCAACAGCATAAAAGCCATTTCAACACTCAGATCACGTAACAATCTTGCATCATCAAAATGAAATGATCCTCATTTATCAATAAATCAGGCCGTCTTTCTCACTTCCCTACCTTATTGTAGGGGGTTTAGTCAAATCCTTGCTTTTTAAAGTTTCCAAACAGTTAAAATTTATATTTGTCCAGTGAACGAAAAATCTGAATCTTGCTGAAGCTTCCATTTGAACATACTGTCCACATATTCACTGAAATCTATCACAGACTCTGATATGTATCTTATCACCATAGCAATCCTTCCCATCATTCTATAGTCTTGACATCACATGATCATCACATGACCTGTCTCTTGTATGAAATCACATGACTGAACAACCTTCTGGAGATCCTGGCATCTTTGGCATTCCATTTTCATCAAATTCTAAACCAGGAGCCTACAATATAAATCAGATAAATATAGTTCCATGTAACTAAAGTTGAGTATCTCAAAGACGGAGTGTTAGAATGCATATACTGTGAAATCATTAACATTTATTGGGGTAAAATTTCGTGGATTTTTAATTTAAAACAAAATCGTCATGAGAAAATTTTGCGGAATTGTGGTTTGTGAAAATAAATTCCATTGGGGCCTTTGTAAATATAACATATTTACCAACTCACAAAAAAGTGAAATGTTATTCCTCTTGAATATTCAAGACTTTACAATTTATACTTAAATTGCACATAAGAGATGTTATAGTTTGGTTCTTGTATATGCATATCTTATCAAGATCTATTTACTTAAAAAACTCATGATGATACCTGTTTATTACCGATTATATTGTTTTTTTTGTGTTTTGCTGTGGACAAAATGCAAAGAGACTGACAAACAAACGAGCGGGACAGACAGATGGACAAACATAAAGGTCACTATATGCTCTCTCTCTTTAGGGAGCATTTAAAATATTAATCCTTACCATATCTCCTACAATCTCTTTTGGTGGCTGTCCTAAATCCTGCATCTGAAAGAAATATAGACAATCTTTACTTTACATAGAACATACATGCATCAAATATCAATAGTTAACCATTGAACTGTCTAGAAATGGCATTTATAGTGCTATAACTTCCAATGCCGTGCAAAGCAAACTGAATAATGTGGCTAGCGCGTTATGATTACCGGTAGTTTGCTTTATACAGCAATGGAAGTTATAGCACTATAAACACCATTTCTAGACAGTTCAATGGTAATATTTACATTTCGCAAGTTTTGAAAGTCTTATTTTTGTTTTTGAATCCTGAAATAAATTTAAAATACTGTCGTGTACGACATGCAATTCCAATTGCTGGAAGACGTCAAGGCTATGGGCGTAAGCAAGAAATGAGTGACGTCACATTAGCAAATGTACCGTAATTATAGCCCTATAACTTCATTTGGTCTCAAACAGAGTTTAATACAATCAAACATCATAAATGTAAATATACAGATATAACTGTTACATAAAGCATGAATGATAGTACCGGTATGTAAGTGGTATTTGGTTGTCTACATGTATGTACAGTATGTTCTGTTTTTTATTTTATATAAATCTGTATATGAAAATGTAAAAAAGAAATAACTGGTGGTAGATGGATATAAATGAACAATCCATACCTTGTACATAACTATGTTTTAGAATATAAATTTTCACCCTGTATTTTACGACGATGAAATTATTACATTCAATCTTATTTTAATTGTACAATTAATGACTCCCTTAAGATGTTAAACCCTAACCCCCCCCCCCCCCCCCATTATATTCTAATTTTTAGTCTTGATAATATCTGCAAGATATTTGTATCTAAGTTAAGACTTAAAATATCCTCCATTTTCTGATCATTTACTCTTCCTTACATTTGTGTTAGTTTTCTTTTCCAAGTACACTTATTTCAGCTACAATTTCATACTTATTTTATAAGAGGCGTCCGTCTCAGTCAGTGTGGAATCCAAACGAACCGTTTCGTTTTTCCATAAACGAACTTCAGTAAATAATCGAAATCGATCATTAGATTTTGGAATCGATTATCGCTAATCGGATGCTCAAACGATTAGATATCGATTAAATTGATTACAGTAATCGGTCCAACACTAGGTCATCCTATAAGATACTGTTTCTTTGTTGTACCGGTATTCAAAATAGTTGGCCTAAAAACCATAAAATTATTAATGTAATAACTATCACTTACCTGTTGCATTAAGTCTAATATTTTTTCAAATCTTAATTTCTTTTTCTCGTCGGTATCTAAGGAACTCTCTTTTTCAAACTCCTCACATATTTCATCTATCAGTATATGCTGTTTTCTGTATTTATCTAATTGAGCAGATTCCGTCTGACTTTCATTATCTTCAAGCCATTTGGGATACTGCAAAACAAAAAAGATATCCAATTATGGCTAAAGTCTCAAAACCACAATAATTCCCCATAATTCCAAAAAATACATCTGTATGTACTTATAATTACAAATACATTGGCTCTTATCACCTGTGCATAGTTTCAGAAAATTGGATCATGCATAACTGCATAAAATTATGTCTATCGGTGGAATATATCTAAGTCTTGAAATTCCAATTAATTCTGAAATTTTTTTAGAAAAATTTATTTCTGTTGAAATTTAACAAAAAGAAAACTTTCTCATTTTCACTGAGTACCAATGCAATCATACATATATGGCCAATAAATGTTTGGAAGGATTTTTCAATAGAAACTCTTAAATTTATCAGAAACTTTTACTTATATCTGACACTTGTATAGAACTCACTTTTTGTGATAATTCTTTCAGTGATGGATACAGGACATCTTTAGATAATAAAGTTGACATCATCCCCTGCATCATGGGCATGAAGCCTTCCTGGTTGTCCTCCATCCCCATACTGGTAAAGGCTTTTAGTAAATCATCCTCGGACATCTGGTCCTGTAACAGAGCAAGTAAATTGTGAATCAAAACTCTCATTCCTGGGGTCTAATAATTTGTATTTTTCATAAAGAGTAGAGTAGACTAGCTAATCAAGTTTCTATCACATACATGTATATCGATGATGGAGAAAACAAGTGCCAAGAGAAAACCTTAAGTAAGTTAGCTGACTAATTTTCTCAGACTTGGGTCTGCCAGAGCGTGATTTGAACCTGGAGTCCAATGTTTGCTCAAATGAATTCCGAATAAAATGAGCTTATTTGTAAAATTTTATGTAAAATTCACATGAAGTAAAATTTACGAGAAACTCAGCGTTAAATTTATGTTAGCTCATGTGAAGTGAAATTCATATCAAATTCACGAGAAAATCACGTAAAATGAGATTGTTATAAACAAAATTTTGCTGTGAAACAGAGCCGAAAACTTACAGTAATATTTAAACAAATCTATACATCCAAATTGATAAAACAAATTAAAGTGCATTGTGTGACCTTAACTTCATGTAGTTTTTTTAATCTTAAATCTTTATACATGTGCTTGTTACAGTTTAGTGATGTTATATGTGTGGATCTTTATACATGTACCTGAAGTCGTTCCGAGTTTTCTGCTAAACTAGACAATGTTTGTGATAAAGTGTCAGTGAATTCTTGTTGACCACCACTTGAATCTCCTGAAATCAAGAAAAAAGAGGGAAAAATATACAAGATTGTATTGAAGCATCAAATAGTTTGGTTGACAAATCTGGTAAGTACTGTCTTGTCGATAAGACATACTTAAGTTTGGTATGTGACACATTGTCTCCTGTAAGTATACATTTATGACAAGTTGGATCAAAATCCTTCCATAGATGTGAAAGTTATGAAACACAATATTTGGGACAGATATATACAGACCAATTCTAAACTTCATTTAAGGGGAGTTGAGTGAGTAATGGTGTTTAACATCCCAGTCAAGAATATTTTACTTATATCGAAACGTCGTCAGCTATAGACAAAGGTGCAGAAATTTTGCCTGTGTGTTGCACTGATGGCATTATACAACAGGGTTCTTTATCGTACCATGCCTACTATGACATGGGACCTCATTTATTTTAAGCTCCCATTAGGAAGAACCATGACTTCCATGTTGTAATGCCGAGTGCTTGGCGAAAGAACAGTCATTTCCCACTTTCATGTTTTGGGGTTCGAACTTCGAACCCACCACCTCCCCACTCTACCAACTAAGCTACTGCAGTAGGCTAGTAGGGTGTAATAATCTTTATTTATAATAAAACTTTAGTAATATGGCTACTGACCAGCATTTCCTGCTACTTCAGCGAGTTTTTCTATCTGTTGCATCAGCCCAGGATCTTCGGACATAAAATTTTTCATAGCATCTTCAAATTGTTTCGCCATTTCTTCTGAGAATTCCTCTGCAAACATGTCTGAAAGTACATCTGGTTTTGTGCTTGGATCCTAAAATAGAGGATTACAATGACTAGTAATTATTAAGTATTATGCATATCAAAATTTTTGAAAATATAGTCCCTTCTAAAGTATTTTTCCACAAATTTGCTAAAATAGGTTACTAGTACTACCGGGTATTTGAAGAAATTTCTCAAAAATTAGTAGACATTAGGGATTTGGGCTATGAGGAATGGAAGCATAGTAATCAGTAGACTATTCATGTGGCCAAGAAGTTAAGGACATACTACACTCACAGGGTATATGATGCCACAATCACCTTCAGAAGCACATGCCACATACGCACACTAAACATATGATGCCACAGATGTGACTATTCAGTTTTTCCTGTTCATCGTATGGTTAATCAGCTTTATTATTAAAACAGAATTTTACAATATTGAATTCTTTTTTAAAATATTTTTCGTTTTCAAATTTTGCCTATCATAGTTTTAAAAAATGACAATATTCATTACCTGTGGTTTTCCAGCAGATGGATTGGCAGGTCCACCTGCGGCACCTTGAGCAGATACATCATTAACTTTTGGTGGTGCTGGCTGTGTTGGAGGTTTTGAAAAGTCTTTTAAAGCACCTACAAAAATAAATAATCAAATTTCTAGTTTTGCCCAAAAATAAAATCCTTCACAAAATCAGTTGTTTTCAGAGGGAATATAATGGTTTGTCCAGATTATTAAAATAGTTACCAGGGATTTATTATAGATTTAGCTACAAGTCAAATTCCAGAAGCAATGTGCCAAAAGTTCATGCTGGTTAGGGTAAGAAATTCCTGGATTTGTCCATTCAGTCATAGGTATGATTCATTTATACATGTCAATACATTTGCAATGTAATCTGGGGTGGATCTTTGGGTCCTAGATGTGATTAAAGCACAATTTACTAGGTAGGGTCTAGGGGGCATGCTTCTCCAGATAAATTTACATTGTCAGAAATAATTACAGAAATAAATAAAGTTGGCTCAGACTCGACAGGTGGCAGATTAGCTCAATCAGCAAAGTATAGGGTAGGTCCAGAGTTTGAGTCTCGGTTTGGCTGCATTTTTACCCTTTCATGTTACATTGGGGCAGAGATGCCAACCCTATGTGAATGGAAATAGGAGTAAATCCGGCCGGGGGTCTGGGTTGACGGGTATAAGACGCAAAATCCTGCATTCTGGCTCTTTTCTGGGAGCAAATAATGACATCCAAGAACTTATTTTTTTCATACTGATTTTGAACTTTTTTAAGTACTTAGTCAGTAGAATCAGATAACTTTTTGAAACAACCTCTTATTCAAAATTGTAAATTATCATATTTTGCACTTCTAACAGTATTTTTAAACTTAAATTTTTTTCACACTAGAAAAATTTCCAAACAAAAAAAATTGAATAAATTTTTAGCTTGTTTAATATGATAGTAATTGCATCTATAACATAAGGTTCAAAAGACAAATATAATCCTTGATATTCAATTTATTTGTAACTGGATACTCATAATATCTTACAACAATAGGATACAGTGTCTTGTCTGAAATGTCATTTGATCCATCAGTACCAATGCTGAAAGGCTGTTTTCAAAATGGGGGTGATGAGTTGGGAATCATCATTCTCTGATAATGCATGCACAATGGAAGTTGTTTTGGTTCTGCCACACGCACATTTTTTGGCTATTTTAGAGTCAGGAAACATGTGGCGAAACATTTTGCCAGCATTGTCAGCTACTGACAAAGGTAGATTGTTCTGTATAAGACATTTAGTAAAAGTCACTTCAGACTTTATAACCGAATTATCTGTGTCAACAGAAAAAAACACTGGTAAGCTTCATGTTCGTTTTTGAAAGTTTCGACAAACTTTGATGCTTTGTCGTTTTCTCGTGTTTGGCGATATCACCTCTTCCTCCGTGAATTATAGAAACATCCGTGCAACATACGGTACAAAAGGCAAAGCCTTCTCTAGTAAATTTTGATATAAATGGAAATATTTCCAAATATTCATTACGGAACTTCTGGTTATGGCTTTTATTGTCTAGTTTTCTTTTCTTGGCCACGGGGCTACCAGGCGCAGCCATATTTTTTTCTCATCAGAATCAGACAAACGCTTTTTCAAGCGGGAATTTCAAGCGCAAAATTGATCAATATTATAAAAAACGCACCGATTTCGGACCCGAACACGAAAATTTTCCGGAATTGAAAAAAATCAGGAGTTTTTCAATTTTGACTCGTTCAGATGATCGGAGAGCGGATTTAGGGGTGGCCAAAATCGGAGGGGTTGGCATCTCTGTTGGGGGTGTGTCCAACCCTGGTAAGTGACTGACCAACAGTTTGGTCCTAGTGTCGACCTGGTGATTTCGATTCCAGAGAGTTGAATCACACAATTTAAAGGAAGGGTGGAATGTGGTTGGCTGGACTTGACCAACAGTTTATTAGCTCAATCTGTAGAGGGTTCCGCTAGTATTGGGAAGATTCTGGGTTTCAAGACGTGGTTTGGCCACTGCATTTTTTCCCCTTTCCGGTTACACAAGTAACAAAATGTATATGAAACAATGGTATATCCTATATCATGAGAAATTTATTGATTTTCATATCCAAAAGCTTGATTAGCCAAAGGATATAAGCAGGTCAGATGTTAGTTAATTTCACTGGAGTCACACCACTACAGAAAATTTCTATGGAGATAGGGAGAGATATACAAGCATGTTTTACATTGGATTCTTCATTGTTCTAAAACATACTATCTAAAAGGTCATCTAGTTCTTCGTCTACTTCCACATTTTTATCCTTTGGTCGGTCTTTGATTTCTTTTATGTCTCCACATGCTTCATTTTGACCTGGTTCTACTTTGTCCCCCATTCTGGTTTCACGCCTTGTGTTATATCAAAACATATCGCTTACATCAACAAAAATAACACAAACTCTGTAACTTAAAGATTTGCAATATGCGGATTTTCTGATTTTCAATAACAGAATTTAAACTTACTTTATGAACTCTTGATGTTTCCATCAAACTTATCTAATTAAAATATAAAATATTTAATTCAATCCCGTATTATAGTTTTAATTTGTGAGAATTAATTTAAAAAATCACCTAATAATGAATCCTTATTTTGCTTTATTTTTGTTTAAGCCCCTTACAACGTTTACAAAACAGGTGCTTCGGTCCTTCTCGGACGTTTAGATTTTTGTTAGACCTTCACCTTTGACATTATATCATCCGCTTTATGTCTGATAGAACGCAAACAAAATGTGAATCATTACGTGAAAGCGACGATTTGGTCGGTGATCGAGGACGGAACGGTGTCATCGAGAATGTAGACGTTTACGAGTGAAAGATGTGAATGAAAATTAGTCAGAAAAAAATGGCAGAAGGATTTTCCAGCTCAACTTCTGATGGGGAGTTCAGTAGTGAGAATTCGTCGGATTTATCATATGGTGGTTTGACAAATTTACCAGAATACCTCATTCCTCGTGCCAAAGAAATTCGTTCATTACTTTTACAGAATAATTTATTTACAAAACTACCTGACGCTTTTGGATTATTTGTTAATCTGATCTCAGTGGATTTAAGTAATAACAGTCTTTCCAGCATTTGTAATGACATACTCCATCTAAAATCACTTAGAACTTTAGTTGTCAGAAATAATGGACTGAAAAATTCTTCCATTCCCAAAGACTTTGGTGTGATGCCGTCTTTAGAAACTTTAAACTTTAGTGGGAATGAACTTGGAGAATTACCTCATCAATTTACAGAGTTGAAGAAACTGAAAAGTCTATATCTCGGAGGAAATAAAATTAATAATATACCAAGTAGTGTCAAAAACTTGAAAAGGTAATATAAATTTAATTTTTATCTTAATATGACGGACGGTGTGACTGTTAAAAAGCACAGCAGACCATTTAGACTGAAGTTTCTTATTCTAATTTTACATGCTAATATCACAGCATTGATTCGTAATGAGACGTTTTGAAATCTCTCTAAGATCTTGCAAGATTCTGCTGCACTTTTTATTATATCAAGACGGACGGAAATATTTGCATGCTTACTTTTTTCAGCCTGCATTGAAGGCTAATAAGTTTATTTTCGGTTGTTAAAGCTGCCTTCTCTGAATGTAACATCCAGCTGGACAGAAGTTTTGTATGATTATAAATGTTTTTCTTCAGCCTACATTGAAGGCTACAGATGTTTATTTTTGGCCGTTGATGCTGCCTTCTCAAAAAAATTACAGAATCTAATATCTAGGTTTTCACAAATTTTATATGCTTATATCATAAGTACTTAAAGTATCCAAAATTTGAAGAAAAAAAAAACTATTTAAAATTTAAGCATTTTTTTCACAGTTTTGCTAAAATGGATAAATTTTGAAATTAATATCCTAGAAATTAGTAGTCTGTGGTAATATTTGGCTACCAGGAATGGAAACTTACAATATAGCTATATTGTAGACTCTACAAATCTTTCTCCAAAAAAGGACAGAAATATCCAAAATTAAATATCACACCTGTGTTAGTTTTTCCCTAGTCTTCCTGTGTAAAATCAACTTTTTAAAAAGTAAATTAAAATTCCTGAATCATACTTTTTGAAATGTTATGTTGAAAAGAAAATACAATTCAAATTCCTACTTATTTTTGCCCCAAACCGTTTAACTTTGAAAAAAAAAGCAGAATAGATAAAATAATAAAAATTAACTCAAGAAAATTCTGTGTTTAACTGTGAAAACAATAAAAATATAGAATCAGTAAATTAAAATTATTTGACAATTTGTAGCCAAATTTCAAATATAGTCCTTTTTAAATATTTTTTACGTTTTTCCTAAATTTATAAAAGTAGGTTACTTTTTGAATGAATTCCCCAGAAATCAGTAGCTAATTATATGAATTTTGGCTACAAGAAATGATTTCATACTTAAGCTCAGCTTCAGCGTCGAAAACCCCAAATTTTAAATATTTAAATATTAAAGTTAAAAGTAAGGATTTTAATTTAATATTTAAATGAAAAATAATGAAATTACAATTTACAATGTAAAACAATTCGCTTCATTAATAATCATAAATAAATTGTTTAATTTTTTTTAAACTAGATTCTAATTTAGTTTCTGAAAGATTGGGCCAAACCAAAGAAAAGTTGTTTCAAAATTTCATTTCCCTGACCAACCCTAATTTAGTAGTCGACCCTAAAGCTTTTTCATCCTTTTTTCTTCAGATTTTATAAACTTTCCTCTCACTTTGCAAAATATTTGTATTGGCAATGGCAAAAAACATTTCAGGAACAAACAGAAAAATCAGAATTTACCAACCAGCCTGTGTAGTTTGTTGTATTTATTTATTTATTTATTTATTTATTTATTTATTATTTATTTATTTATTTATTTATTTATTTATTTATTTATTTTTTTTTTTTTTTTTTTAGTGAGTGTAACATGAAACATATATTAATTTTTGTTTGGCTTAGGTGAATGAATTAGGCTAGTTGTTAGTTAAATGCATGTTTACAATGTTGTTTCAAGTGTTTAAGATTGGAAATTTTTTATCAGTGTGTGTGGACGGGCACCTGTTTGAATGGAAACATTTTGATTTTAGATAGGAAAATTATCACAAGCTTAGGAATGTTATAGTACCAGTAGTAAAATAAATACTCATTTCAAGACACTAGGTCTTGGTAGCCAAGTGGTTCAAAATATTGACTTACAGATCACAGTGCCGCTCTGTGCCTTGATTCAAATCTCATTTAGGAAACATTTGTATTTAAGAATGATAGAGAAAAATGTCACAAGTTTTGGACAAGCTTCATTTCATTTCATTTATTATAACCAAAAGCATCAACTTATAGGTATATACAATACAATGTATATTTACATGGCGGCAAATTTGAAAACTGTTTGGATGAAAGAGGTGTGGTCACTGGTGGCGGATGGACAAAGTAAAACTATGTTCAATATTGTCTTAAAAGAGTTGCATTAACTAGGAAAAGTCCAAGGTTACAAAGTTCTTTTGAATTTTGAACATTGAGAAGTTGTATAAGGATTTTGAACATTGAGAAGTTGTATAAGGCTCTTTCCAATAATTTTTTATAAGTTATTATACTGAAAGAAATTATAAAAGTATGGTGCTCATTTCAGACTGGGACAGGGGGCCTTAGTGGCCAAGAGGTCCAAAGCATTGGCTAACAGAACTTGGTTTGAATCTCATTTAGACATATCCTAATGCAGTAATTTTGTTTGCCTAAAATTACTACAGAAAAAAGGTAGTTTTCCCTTGGGGAAAAATGACTAAAATTTCCCAATTTTACCACTTAAATTCCCAATACAACAGATATATATACATTTTACTAGCAAATTAAATCTAGTTGTCATTACTTATTAGTCATTACCCACAAATTATTAGAATATCTAACATTTTGTTGTTAAGGACAACTATATATCGCAATTTAAAATCTTTGTATTGAGGATCCTTAGCTATTCCAAGCATGTCATTATGCAGTTTGCTGTATTTTAGAACTTTAAATTTTCCCATTTTATGATTTCAAAAGGCAGAAGGCAGTTTTTAAAATATGTAAAAAATATCACTGTTATGTGAGAAAGTCTGTCCAAATTTTCCCATTTTTAAAGGTAGAAGGTAGTTTTTAAAAAATGTAAAAAATATCACTGTTATGTAAGAAAGTTTGTCGGTTAGTTTAACGAAGGTAGGTGACTTTCTCTTGTCACTGATTCCCCAAACTGTCCGCCATCTTCATATAAACATTTGAATAGAACTTTAAAAAAAACTCCATTTACTCCACTCAAACTTGGTCAAGATTTGGGAATTATTGTACATGTACAGTATGCATGTTTAACATCCACATGTGACCTGTCAGCTAATGTGCAGGCTGTCATGTATGTATTGCCAAGTAAAATATAAAATACTGCAGTTGTCGTCATGACGGTTGCCATGGTAATAATATCAATATTAGCATAATAATAATAAATGTGCACAGGATACATTTTTGATGGTGTTTAGATAAAGGTCCACTATCAATAATAAACAGCTGTTACTACTGTCAAACAACACTGACCTGCCGCTTGACCTTTCATTAGGAATTTTCTTATACAATGTTCTGCCCAATACATAGGTAGAATTAGAATTTGCAGTTTATACATTATACTAGGTTTCCATAAATTTAAAATAAAAAGTAGCCAAATTTCCAAAATTTGTGAAAATATAGTCCTTTTTAAAGTATTTTTCTACAAATTTGCTAAAATAGGTTACTTTTTGAAAGAATTCCTCAGAAATTAGTAGCCAATGGCAATTTTGGCTACCAGCAATGGAAACATAGACATATTAAACGATGAAAAATTCCAATGATGTTGATGAAATTAACACCTGTCTTCCCAATACATAAATGTGTTTGACCTCAGTCCTCAATAAATATCTTAATAAAGGTCAAATAGACAGGTCACTGTTGTTTGCCTATACCATAGCTTGTCCACAGGTAATACAAATAAATACATTTATATTTGCCATAGGGCCAAACAAAAAAAATGTATGTTTGTGGTTTTCCTGACCAACCCTATTTATTTCTATGTTTCCACAATTTCAAAATTATTAATAGCCAAATTTCTAAGATTTGTGAAAATATACGGTAGTACTACTACTTTTTAAAGTAATTTTTCACAAATTTATTAAAATAAGTTACTTTTTGAAAGAATTTCACAAAAATGAGTAGCCAATGGCGATCTTGGCAACCAGGAATGGAAACATAGTTATTTATTAATTAGTATAAATGTAGCTGACCACAAAGTTTTTCAACCAAATATTTTTCTGCTTTGCCTTTAACTCTATTTTAGCTAAAAGGACTTGACTTTAGGAAAATAATGTTTTCAACATTTTACCATAAATTGAATTATGTGAAGATTGCCACTTTTGAACCAGTTTAAACAGTTATGGATGATGGTGTATATCAGTCATTCAGTGATGGATGACTCCTGAATTTTACCACTGACATTAAAAATTAATTTTTCCATTATGAAGAGTTTGAGAGATAGGATGAAATCCCAAGTGATTTGTAAACAATAAACTTAATGGGTTGTGGCATGTTTAACTTACGTGCATGGAATTTTTAAATCATTTTTAAAGTGTTTAAGATAAGGATGATTTTCAGTGATAAAAAAAAATACATCACCAAAGGCATAATGATTTTCATCATCAACTTACAGTTAGACTGTGCACTGTACAGATTTGATTATCGGCAAACAGGGTCAGCTACTTAAAAGTGCTTCCAGTGTTCAATCCCAGGTTTAACAGTCATCATTTAATGATGGGGGTCCCAGGGGTACAGCATATAAAAAATGAGGGTTCAAACATGTTTCTACGGATAACAAAATATTCAAAATCACAAATTCAAATCACATTTCATGTGGTACTTGTCATCATTATATTGCAGCCACTGAAATTAAGACAGCCATGTGTCCTGATATTTCCTGACAAAATTTTTGCAAACCCTACATGTATTAGTGGTGCAATATATATACGGACACTGTAAAATCCTTCTTTATTTCATATAAAACCATGCTTTTTTCACCGTTAAATGTAAAATTAGTTGTAGTTTCTTCCAATAATTTTCAAAATACCGTCCGTCTTATAACAGTGTAGAAAAGATAAGCTGAACAGCTTTATAAATTTTCAACATCCATGTGAAGCATGATTATATAGTAAATTTCAATTTTAGAAATTTTCTGTTGAATTTGAAATGTTTATCTATTAAAACAATGGAATTTTCTTTTCTAATTATTTTTAAGAAAAAATTAAACAAATTTTGCATTTAACAGTGAAAAATTCATGGAAATTGACTAAGAAATAAATTTTTGTGAATTTTTAAAAAATATATGGTTTTATATGAAACAAAAAAAGATATTACAAACTTAATACAAAGTGTACAACAAAAATTGTTAAGGGCCGCATCAAAATCAAGAACGTAAATCATATCATTTCATCTTCACACTTCTCGTAATTCCATTAATGAGATATAATTTCATGCACAAAAATTTACTTCATTACATAAAAAACTTACATTATTTGGAACAAGAAAAAAAATCGATTGTTATATTTTTTTCAGTTTTTGGATTTCTATTTAACATTTTACATCGGTCCCTAACTTAATTGTTGAGTATATATTGCACCACTCTGTAGACAGTAGTTGAAAGAATAAGGCCAAATAATGAAGTGATTGACTTGTAAATATTTGAACAGTACATACAGTATAACACACGTCTCATGGTACTTATTCAGCTATTAGTGAAGGGGGCGTTGAACCTTAGATACCAGTAATATGATTCTAATTATGTCAAGTTTCGGGTTAGACAGATTGGGAATTTTTCCACAGTTTTACGACAAATGGGGAAAACTTCCATTTGTACATTTACCCTCCTCTTAAATGTTAATTTTGATTTGAAAAAGCCTAAAAATGACAGAATCAAGTGATTTTGAACATTTATTTCAAACATACAAGTAATTTTTCAAAAAATTTTCATTCAGTTAAACCACAACTCTCATGGTACTGTGAACGGGGTCATTAAACTTTGGATAACATGATTTAAATTATTTCAAGCTTTCATAAGACATATATGATTGATTGACTGGGCTTTTATGTTGCTGTCATGCAGTCAGTTCACTTATATCGAAATATCACTAGCTATAGAAATTTTTACCATGCAGTGCAGTCAGGTCAATTTGCAGGGAGGGTTCTATTATGTACCGTGCCAACTCTGACACAGGACCTCGTATATATTTTAAGTTTAATTTAATGTATTTTTTTTACATATTTGCTGAAATAGTTTACTTTTTGAAGAAGAAAAAAAATCTTATAAATTAGTAGCAGACCGATTTTGGCTATCAGAAATGGAAACAAAGTGGATCTTGACATCTTGCCAGTTCAAACAATGATGATATTTTTTTTACATTACAATATCATTCATCATTCTTATCAAATTTAAAAACTCTGTTTAAAAGGTATATTGTTAAATAGTGTTGTACGTTTACATTAGCTGTGACATTGACATAATATTTGTCTGTCCTAAAACTAGAACAGTTTTTTATCTAGTCCACAGTGTGCATGCACCGGTTCAGTCTCTTACCGGTATGTTATTATCTATGACTAATACCAGTATGTACTTTGAAAATCAATACCCCCGTGACAAGGTAGATGCAGTACGTTAAAGAACTTCCTCCCCTACTGCACTTTGCCCTGAATTCACCACAAAGGTAAAAATTCTGCCACTTAATCTATAGCTGGTGATGTCTTGAAATAAGTAAAATATTCTTGACTGAGAATTTCTCAAAAATAAGTAGCCAGTGAAGAATGTTGGCTATCAAAAGAGGAAACATAGCAATTGATATAAATAAAATATTCTTGACTGAGAATTTCTCAAAAATTAGTAGCCAGTGAAGAATGTTGGCTACCAAAAGAGGAAACATAGCAATTGATATAAATACAATATTCTTGACTGAGAATTTCTCAAAAATAAGTAGCCAGTGAAGAATGTTGGCTACCAAAAGAGGAAACATAGCAATTGATATAAGTCAAATATTCTTGACTGAGAATTTCTCAAAAATTAGTAGCCAGTGAAGAATGTTGGCTACCAAAAGAGGAAATATATCAATTGATATAAGTAAAATATTCTTGACTGAGAATTTCTCAAAAATTAGTAGCCAGTGAAGAATGTTGGCTACCAAAAGAGGAAACATAGCAATTGATATAAGTCAAATATTCTTGACTGAGAATTTCTCAAAAATTAGTAGCCAGTGAAGAATGTTGGCTACCAAAAGAGGAAACATAGCAATTGATATAAGTAAAATATTCTTGACTGAGAATTTCTCAAAAATTAGTAGCCAGTGAAGAATGTTGGCTACCAAAAGAGGAAACATAGCAATTGATATAAGTAAAATATTCTTGACTGAGAATTTCTCAAAAATTAGTAGCCAGTGAAGAATGTCAGCTACCAAAAGAGGAAACATAGCAATTGATATAAGTAAAATATTCTTGACTGAGAATTTCTCAAAAATTAGTAGCCAGTGAAGAATGTCAGCTACCAAAAGAGGAAACATAGCAATTGATATAAGTAAAATATTCTTGACTGAGAATTTCTCAAAAATTAGTAGCCAGTGAAGAATGTTGGCTACCAAAAGAGGAAACATAGCAATTGATATACCGGTAAGTAAAATATTCTTGACTGAGAATTTCTCAAAAATTAGTAGCCAGTGAAGAATGTCAGCTACCAAAAGAGGAAACATAGCAATTGATATAAGTAAAATATTCTTGACTGAGAATTTCTCAAAAATTAGTAGCCAGTGAAGAATGTTGGCTACCAAAAGAGGAAACATAGCAATTGATATAAGTAAAATATTCTTGACTGAGAATTTCTCAAAATTAGTAGCCAGTGAAGAATGTTGGCTACCAAAAGAGGAAACATAGCAATTGATATAAGTAAAATATTCTTGACTGAGAATTTCTCAAAAATTAGTAGCCAGTGAAGAATGTCGGCTACCAAAAGAGGAAACATAGCAATTGATATAAGTAAAATATTCTTGACTGAGAATTTCTCAAAAATTAGTAGCCAGTGAAGAATGTTGGCTACCAAAAGAGGAAACATAGCAATTGATATAGGTCAAATATTCTTGACTGAGAATTTCTCAAAAATTAGTAGCCAGTGAAGAATGTTGGCTACCAAAAGAGGAAACATAGCAATTGATATAAGTCAAATATTCTTGACTGAGAATTTCTCAAAAATTAGTAGCCAGTGAAGAATGTTGGCTACCAAAAGAGGAAATATATCAATTGATATAAGTAAAATATTCTTGACTGAGAATTTCTCAAAAATTAGTAGCCAGTGAAGAATGTTGGCTACCAAAAGAGGAAACATAGCAATTGATATAAGTCAAATATTCTTGACTGAGAATTTCTCAAAAATTAGTAGCCAGTGAAGAATGTTGGCTACCAAAAGAGGAAACATAGCAATTGATATAAGTAAAATATTCTTGACTGAGAATTTCTCAAAAATTAGTAGCCAGTGAAGAATGTTGGCTACCAAAAGAGGAAACATAGCAATTGATATAAGTAAAATATTCTTGACTGAGAATTTCTCAAAAATTAGTAGCCAGTGAAGAATGTCAGCTACCAAAAGAGGAAACATAGCAATTGATATAAGTAAAATATTCTTGACTGAGAATTTCTCAAAAATTAGTAGCCAGTGAAGAATGTCAGCTACCAAAAGAGGAAACATAGCAATTGATATAAGTCAAATATTCTTGACTGAGAATTTCTTAAAAATTAGTAGCCAGTGAAGAATGTCGGCTACCAAAAGAGGAAACATAGCAATTGATATAAGTAAAATATTCTTGACTGAGAATTTCTCAAAAATTAGTAGCCAGTGAAGAATGTTGGCTACCAAAAGAGGAAACATAGCAATTGATATAAGTAAAATATTCTTGACTGAGAATTTCTCAAAAATTAGTAGCCAGTGAAGAATGTCAGCTACCAAAAGAGGAAACATAGCAATTGATATAAGTAAAATATTCTTGACTGAGAATTTCTCAAAAATTAGTAGCCAGTGAAGAATGTCAGCTACCAAAAGAGGAAACATAGCAATTGATATAAGTCAAATATTCTTGACTGAGAATTTCTCAAAAATTAGTAGCCAGTGAAGAATGTTGGCTACCAAAAGAGGAAACATAGCAATTGATATACCGGTAAGTAAAATATTCTTGACTGAGAATTTCTCAAAAATTAGTAGCCAGTGAAGAATGTCAGCTACCAAAAGAGGAAACATAGCAATTGATATAAGTAAAATATTCTTGACTGAGAATTTCTCAAAAATTAGTAGCCAGTGAAGAATGTTGGCTACCAAAAGAGGAAACATAGCAATTGATATAAGTAAAATATTCTTGACTGAGAATTTCTCAAAAATTAGTAGCCAGTGAAGAATGTTGGCTACCAAAAGAGGAAACATAGCAATTGATATAAGTAAAATATTCTTGACTGAGAATTTCTCAAAAATTAGTAGCCAGTGAAGAATGTCGGCTACCAAAAGAGGAAACATAGCAATTGATATAAGTAAAATATTCTTGACTGAGAATTTCTCAAAAATTAGTAGCCAGTGAAGAATGTTGGCTACCAAAAGAGGAAACATAGCAATTGATATAGGTCAAATATTCTTGACTGAGAATTTCTCAAAAATTAGTAGCCAGTGAAGAATGTTGGCTACCAAAAGAGGAAACATAGCAATTGATATAAGTAAAATATTCTTGACTGAGAATTTCTCAAAAATTAGTAGCTAGTGAAGAATGTTGGCTACTAAAAGAGGAAACATAGCAATTGATATAAATAAAATATTCTTGACTGAGAATTTCTCAAAAATTAGTAGCCAATGAAGAGTGTTGGCTACCAAAAGAGGAAACATAGCAATTGATATAAGTCAAATATTCTTGACTGAGAATTTCTCAAAAATTAGTAGCCAGTGAAGAATGTTGGCTACCAAAAGAGGAAACATAGCAATTGATATAAATAAAATATTCTTGACTGAGAATTTCTTAAAAATTAGTAGCCAGTGAAGAATGTCGGCTACCAAAAGAGGAAACATAGCAATTGATATAAGTCAAATATTCTTGACTGAGAATTTCTCAAAAATTAGTAGCCAGTGAAGAATGTCGGCTACCAAAAGAGGAAACATAGCAATTGATATAAGTCAAATATTCTTGACTGAGAATTTCTCAAAAATTAGTAGCCAGTGAAGAATGTCGGCTACCAAAAGAGGAAACATAGCAATTGATATAAGTCAAATATTCTTGACTGAGAATTTCTCAAAAATTAGTAGCCAGTGAAGAATGTTGGCTACCAAAAGAGGAAACACCGCACTCGGGTATCCTCCACAGTCCCAGTACTGGCCACATCAATATACAGTAAAACCTCGATTCATGGCCATCCTTTGTCCAGTCAAATTTTGGCGTTATAAAGGGGTTTGGCGATAAATTGGGGGAGACGGATAAAGAAAAACATACACAAAATGGATTTTGGGACTTTGAAACAGTGTGGCGATAAGCGAGGTGGCAAAGTTATCGAGTGGCATTATAACAAGGTTTCACCGTATTTTCACTAGGTACTAATTTTTGCTTATTTTGCGGCCGTTTGTTTTGCCCGAAAATTAATACTTAGTGAAAATTATGCTTTTTATGTTATAGTGCATATTTTAAAAAAAACCATAAAAATACAACTATGTGGATATGTCTAAATTTCCTTTATCACGAAAATAAATACACCAAAAATTAAATATGTTTATAGTATGTGAAAGAATCTTGACTGGACTATTAAACACCTGCATTACTCCACTCCACCCCACCCCCTGCAAAATCCTGTATAATTTATATTATATCCACAAATTAAAAATCATTCTTGTAGAAGCTAAAATTCCAAACTTTTTGAAATATAGCCTGTTTGAAATTTTCTAAAATAGGTAACTTCAAATAATTTTTCAGTAGCCAGTGGTAATTTTGACTACCAGGAATTGAGACACATGGGCTGGGCCCCACTTTACCCCATACCCTGTTATATATATATATTGGTGTATATGTTTGGTACACGTGTATGGTGTTTATGTATACCGGTATTTACTGGTTCTTAATAGAAAGAATAAAGTTGAAGATTTAGAACATTTGACCATGATGATTATGTAAAGGCTTAAGTTTAATAATACACTTCATATCACTGACATAGGTGTTATACTACTGGTAAATAAAGAAATAAAATCTCTAAGACACACACACACACATACATACATACACACACACACAGACAGAAAGAGAGAGAGAGAGAGAGAAATTTCAATATCACCTACATAGGTTATATACTACTGGTAAATAAAGAAATCAAATCTCTAACACACACACAGACAGAGAGAGAGAGAAATTTCTGTGGAAATTTATTCCAATGTTTTAAGGAATTTTTCAGCTGAAATTAAAATTTTAGTGTGTAAAAGGGGAATGATCCCTTATTTTCCCTTATTTTGATAAATGACTCCATTGTTAAGCCTATACTATAAGGCCTTAGTGGGCTAAATCAAAGATTACTTGTATGCAACAATATTAATGTTTTAGTGTTAAGGAGGAAAGTTTTTTTAAATGGTTCCTTCTGAAAAAATTCCTAGATTTAACACTGGAAGGGTATAACTTGATGGAAATTTTTTCAAAATATATGTATGCGGTTTGTTTATACACTATACGTCTTACTAGCATAGTGCACTTATAAACTTTTACCTTATCAGTTCCTGTTTACTACAACAACTTCATTGTATATAGGTAAACAACTTTGACCTGTCTGCTTGACCTTTGATTTAAATATTTATCGCGGACCAAGTCATTCATGTCTGGGGATCACAGGTGTTTATTTTGTCTACATAACGTTAACACTTATCATGTACCTTGAGTACATGCTATTAACAATGAATCCTACTACTACCCATTTATTGGGTGGATCCCTCTCTATGGATATTCCTAATGAAAGGTCAAACAGACAGGTCAATGTTGTGTACCTATACTAGTGTGTCAAGTTTCTCTGACATTGTTATGTTGTTTACTGGTCCACAGTTAAAATTGAAATTAAGCTACAGAACTCCTTGACCTCACGCTCACCCCAGGTAAAAACCAAAACAAAACAATAAAAAAAAAAAAAAAAAAATGAGTAAAAAATAAAAATGAATAAGTAAACTCACATTCACCCCAGGTAAAAAGGAATAAAATAAAGTAAGAATTAAAAAAAAAACCTTTGCATTTACGTCAGATAAACATCCACAAAAATCTCACATATGTTTAAGGTATTCTTAAAAATTAGACTTTCTTTGAGATGTTTCCATCATTGTCTCTTTAATATAGTCTTTTTTATTCTGATAGAGCTACATGTACAAAAATTTTTTTTGCTATAAATGTTTAAATAAATATTAAAGTCTATACCAAATTTTCTATATAGGGAGTAGAGTGAAGTAATGAGTTTTACACCCCAGTAAAGATTCTTTACATTTCATTTATATCAAGGCTGTCAGATTTTGTGATGTGGAGGAAAGTAGAGTGCCCCAAAAAACCACCAACCTTTGGCAAGCAAACTGATACCTTATTTTACCCTTTGACCCCCATTGTTAAGGCCTTAGTGTCATAATAAACATTATATGAATGCAGAAATATTAATGTTATGGTGTTTTAGAGTAAATTTTTTGAGTTTTTTTTAATAGCCCCTTCCGAAAAATATCCTAGATTGAATACTGCCAAAATTGATAAGAATTGGCAGTCAGCAAAATTAGCAAATAATGGTGCTACCTCTGATATATATAGTTATGATTAAGTTTTATCTGTTAGATACTGTCACTTTATATGTATTTCTGATGCTGATTATAAGAGGCTTGTCTGATTAATTACAAATTATTCTTGGCAACAATATGGTATGAGTTATGGGTTCTAGATCTTATCTAGCAGGAGAAGTTAGGGGGTCATCATAAACAATAATAATTACTGTAGGTAGTTTATGTGTGTCATAAATATTGTTATAATGTCATTATACGTTATATGAACATCATGTAAGTTCATAAAAACAAGATGGTTATTATCAGTACACAGAAATGTTTTGAAGCAAAAAAAAAAAAAAATAAAACAAAACATGATGTCGAGAAAATTTCCATACCCTGCAACATAGTGGTTGATGATTTTGGTGTATTCTTAGCTCACCTGAATAAAAGACCATGTAGAGTTATCAGCCATCAAGGCCTGTTAGTGTGTTGAGAAAATTTCACGATTTGTAGGGCATAACCATAATCAAAAAGATGGTTATTACATGGAAAAATTTCAGAGAAAACACATTATGTCCCTTAGTGTGTTGTGAAAATTGACTGATTGTAAGGTTGTTATCTGAATACCACATCACAAAACATTAAAACTAGAAAAACTGTGAGCCACAAGCTCACAAAAAATACCCCCGCTCCAAAAATCCATCAGATCAAATTTTTAAATAGGATGTGCACATCTACATTATATCACAAAGATTGTGTGAAAGTTTCATGAAAATCCATTGAAGGGTTTAGGAGGAGTTGCAGATATGAGATAGGTACCCTAAGCCTAAGGTGTAACGGAAGGACGGACACCCCTATCACTATATACCCCCCCCCCCACTTTTTAAGCGGGGGGTATAAACATTTAAGTGACTTTAGTGTCACTTACAAAGTAAACCGATAGTAAGGGCATTACCATAACACTAACATTACAATGAAAAAATTGAAGTGACTTTGTGTAACATGTATTTTCGCAGTGTACTAATTTTCGCTTATTTTGCGGCCATTTGTCATTTTCGCGAAAATTAATACAAAGCGAAAATTATATTATTATACTTATTATGTTATATAGCATATTTTACATGGATATGTTTAAATATCCTATACCCCAGAAATAAATACACGGCAAAATTAAATACGTTTACAGTACTGTTTGTGTGTGTATATGTTTGTTGCTATAGACTACTTGGACCAAGGCCTCTTAGTGTTTTAAGAAAATTGACCCATTGTAAGACGTTATCAAATTACCACGTCATTAACATTGAAAACATTTTAGCAACTTTGTATCACTGTATAGACTTCTCAACCACCAAGGCCCTTTAGTGTTTTAAGAAAATTGACCCATCATAAAGATGTTATCAAATTACCATGTCATTAACATTTTAGCGACTTTGTGTCACTGCATAAGCTGTCACTATATAGACTTCTCAACCATCAAGGCCCTTTAGTGTTTTAATTGAGAAATTTGACCCACCGTTTGTAAGGGTGTTATCAAATTACCACATCACCAACCTTCTTGGCTTCCACAAATTTAAAATTGTTCCTTAATGCTCCCCTCGCTAGGAAGTGCATAGGGCAGTAATGCTATCTTTTCATTTTTGCCTGTCCCTTGCTGCTGTTTTTGCTGTGTTCCAGCCCTGTGTTAGTAGTTCAAAATTTGTGAAAATAAAGTAATTATAAGGTTTTTGTCACAAATTTGCTAAAATAAGTTACTTTTTGACAGATTTTTTCCACCAGGAATTAAGAAACCAATAGGAATTTTTGTTACACTACAGGAATGTGAACTTAGAACATATAAACATTTAAGTGACTTTGTGTAACATGTGTGATTATATTTCATAAATCAATAAAACAAATTATAAGTTAGATGATATGATGCAAAATTTATAATAAAAAAACAAACGTTGCATTTATTAAAATATCTGAAGATATGGCCAGCTGACACATAGAGTGATGTTTAATATTCACTTGGAACTCCTTTGCACGGTTCAATTCAGAATACCAGTGCACATTATGACATGGGGTATATAGCCTATAGGAATCACCATGTCTGTCTGTCTGTCTGGTTGTCCGTCTGTCTCTGTCTGTGTAAAATTGTGTCCAGGCTATATCTCATAGCTGTTTTGGACGACTGTCTTTAAAATTTCACATGAATAATCTTCATGGTCCAAAGGTGTATCATGACCTTGCTCAAGGTCATATCATAAAGATCAAGGTCACGGGATAACATTAAATGTTAAGGGCAGGGGTATTTGGCTCTCAAGAGACAGTTCTAGTTCTAATTGTAATGATCCCCAGGTGACTGACAAAGTTTGGTTCCTGTATGGATCTTGCTTTAAATATAAAACCCGGTAAACCAAATTTAGCTTTGAAAAAATCTTTAATCCTAATTTATTTTAATTTTCAGATTAGAGATATTGTACCTTGGTGGAAACAGGTTGATGGAAATACCGGCGGAAGTGGGCAGCCTTCACAGTCTGATATCTTTGACACTATGTGACAATCAGCTTCAGTCCCTCCCACCAACCTTAATCCATCTACGTAAACTACAGTCGTTAAGTTTACATAATAACCAATTATCTACGCTTCCACCCGAGCTTGTCGCGCTCAACTTGATCGAACTTAGTCTCAGGAACAATCCATTAGTCGTAAAGTTTGTTCAGGATCTAAGTCACGACCCGCCGTCATTAATGGAACTGGCGGGTCGGACTATAAAGATAGAAAAAGTAAGATACAATAAGAATGATTTACCGGAGAACCTTATACAGTACCTGAAGTCAGCTCATCGATGTGTCAACCCTAAATGTAAAGGTAAAGTAACTGTTATTGGTGTCTAATTGATGGATCGCTGGCCACACCCACAATGTTCCGACAAAGTCCCAGCATGCTTGAATTATACACAAGAAGAATTAATACTCGGCCTGAATTGTGCTGTTTTATAACGTCGCTGACACCAGAACGTTATTAGTTGTTGTGACACTGCTCTGGTACCGTGATGGTGGCCAGTGTTAGAACATAAAAGGCATGGCTGATGATACGTCAATTGGTTGCCTAGTGTATAATATGGCTAATTGGGTTTCCTTGGCTACAGCATGTCACAATTTCTAATTGGGTTATCTTGGGCATGATATTTTAAATTTTTTGGGGGGTTATGACCCTTGAGTACGACTTGTCATATGGAGTTTCCTAGTGTAAAGTTTGTCCTGCAATAACCTCATTTTTTGCGTGAAAACATCTTATGTGTTTCCATATCCAAGTACATGACTGTAATTTAAATGATGTGCATTAACAAATGCTTAAATCTTGCTTTTATTCTTTTACTTTCAACAGCCGAAAAACTTTTTGTATAATTTTACTCCGCCCTGTTTACAAAATATTCAATCTTATTGATTATACTGTATGTTGAACGTTGAATTTATAAAAAAATGAACATACCAGTCCCTGTTCAAATCATAACACCCCCCCCCCCCCCCAAAAAAAAAAAAAAAAAAAAAAAAAAGTAAAAACATTGAAACATTGAAAACTGGCAAATTTATTTAAACACACAAACTTATACCATGGAAGTTAGGTCAGGTCCTCCTGAAGGCTTGGCATGTCCTGTTGAGCTAGCTACATGTTCGACCTGCCATTTGTGTAATAAAATTTATAATTTCTTTTATATTGTAGGTGTTTACTTCACTTCACGCGTAGAGAGTGTTAAATTTGTGGACTTTTGCGGTAAATATCGGCTTCCCTTAATGCAGTATTTGTGTTCACCGACCTGCACTGAGATGCCAGTCGTATCGTGCCAAAGTGATACAGAAACTGATGATGAAGACAGCGCGAAGGCAATGATGAGGCGTGTCTTGTTGGGATAGATGAGACAAAAGAAGTGGTATGGGTATTGTAAGACGAGACTGAAAATAAAGATGTTTCTAATAATACGAGACATGTCTTGTTGGGAAAGAAGAGAGAAGTGTCACAGATAAATCAGATATATTGCTTATAACATAGCGAGACGTGAAAGAAAAAAATGGTGCTAAGACAATTATGAGATGAGATGAGTGTGTCGAGACGATATTGCTAACAACTTAATACAGTATTTCTTATTAAGATAGACAAATAAAAGACAAAAACTAGTCTCAAGACAGTGGCGAATAGACAAGACTAAACACAAAGTAGTGCTAAGGATGTCACAAGACTGCGAGACGAGACTGAAAACAAGGATGTCACAAGACTAATAAACTAAGACATTATTGAAGAAAGATGTGATCGGTGATTTTTTTTTATCGGACTTGGTTTAAAAGTTTTTACCCATTATAGTAGTCAAGAATTATTATTGTTATTGTTTTTTAACCTTAAGAATTTTACTGCTTAACTTTTTTAAATCTTCAGTACAGACCTGTCGAAAACTTAACACTAAGCTAACGAATATGTGCCAAATCATCAAGCTCATCAAAACCTCTTGTTAGCTACAGAGATGTGCACAATGTATTTGGTCATTTTAAAAATCCTTCTTTATTTCATATAAAACCATATATTTTTAAAAAATTCTCAAAAATTCATTTTTTGATCAGGTTGGACTGTATCTCTATATCTTTACCACTTGGCAGCCATGCTTCCACTCCTTTTTAAAGCATCAGCCATGCTGAATGCTTTATAGCGTTCGTTGGATTTTTTCGTATTTTGCGCCGCTCTCATTTCACCTTCACAGCCAATCAAATTCTTTGTTTCACCTGAAGTTACGGGAATTTCCATATACAGTATCCCAGGTATGTATAAAACTCTAATCTGAGTGATTGGGTCTCCCGGAAAGTTACGAAGGCAATGTTTTCATTGAACATAATGCGGATCTGAAATGTATTCATACGAGTATAGTACGTATTTTTTATTTTTTTTGCTGCATATATATTTTAATTCTTCACTTTTGTATGATTATTTTAAGATAAAATCATAAAAATCCATTAAGTATAAGCCTCTCGGAAAACCCAACAAAAATGAAGGTCCAACGTTCTTCTTTTTGACCTACATGTGGTTGTTTAGAGTCGCCACCATATTGGATTTTTGAATTTATGCTAAGTGACATTGATTAAGTTGAATAAAGTTTATAATCAACACAAATACATTGACAGCTATCAGTGTTGAAACCAATTTTAATTTTCACAGACGATTTTGCTATGAAAATGAAAATTTTGATTGTTACTTCAGTGTTCAATTTTCGACAGGTCTATACTGTACGATTGTTTTTGTTTATAATTTCTGTAGACTGGCTGTTCTGCTGATTTACGTGTACATGTACAATGTAGCTAGATTTGATTGTTACTAGTATTCTTAAATTGTAATTTTATGTACAGTTTATGTTCGTTATCTCAAACCCTTATATCTGGAATTTTTCGGATACGTCAAACTGTTTTAAAAATGGGGTTCGCTGCTGTACCACGTGATCAATACCTCTTAACTTTTGTGCAGAACGTTTTGGAAAACGTCAACATCACAGATTCCCGGAATGACGTTGTTTTTGCGAGAAAACGTCATCTCATGTTATTTCATATCCATTGGAAATAAGTGTTCCGCTAAAATGTGGTACAGTGGTGAACTCCATTGCAGTTTTGAGTTACTCTTATTAAACCAAAATAACTGTGATAACAGAAATGGATTTTTGATTGCTATTCTTTTGTAATTTTATGAATGGACATTGAGTTGATTGAGTTGATTCTTGTTATCAGGAATTTCTGAATAACTCAAACTTTTTTTAACAATTTCCTAAAACATGATTCCAAATGTGAATAATTTTCTCAAGATGAAATTGTTACAGTTTATTCTTTTTCTCCCCATGAAATATTATCCAAAGATACTATTTTCTTGTGAAATGCATTCTTTGGATATTTTATGGGTTAATTTTTGGGCTTGTCTTACTAAATAAGATGTGATATTCATTCCTTCAGATAGATTTTGCTATGAAATGGAGTTCGCCAGTGTACCGCATGATCAAAACCCCTAAATGTTAGTGCGGAATGTTTTGTGAAACATTTCAGGGATGAAGCTTAACTATTTTGAGTTAGGGGCCCAGCAGCTCACTTCAGAAAAGAAGTTTTAAGTTTTAATAATAACAAATAGCTAAAATGCTTAAATATTTAGGGGCACAAACTGATTTTTAGGAGCCATGGGCTACTTGGCCCCTGCTAATCTTCATCCCTGCATTTATGTTGAAATTCTCTAGAGAAACACCATTTTTACTGGAAAGCTTGAACTGAGGCGATTCCATTTCCATTGGAAATAATTGTTTCGCAGAAATGTTATGAAGTATCACTTGGTACTCCGTCGAACCCAAATATGTCTTCCTGGACACATTTTAACAGTATAAAATGTCAAAGTGTGATAGATTTTACTATGAAATGATGTCCTCCCAGACATATTTTCACAGGATAAAATTAGCAGACAAATCAGTCACCTGTATTGTTTTTATAGGCTGTGTAAAGATTATTGTAACTACCTTATAGGTAAACAACATTGACCTGTCCGCTTGATCTTTGATTTTAAATATTCATTATGGACGAGTAAATAAGTAATGGGGATCACGCGTGTATATTTTGTCTATATGATGTGAACACTAATCATGGTCAATATGTATATGTATAAACTGTGAATTCTAACGCTACCTATGTATTGGGTGGACCCTCCTATATGACTATTCCTAATGAAAGGTCAAACGAACAGGTCAATGTTGTTTACCTATACCAATGAATTTAGCAGGGAATTATTTACAAGTGTTTAATCTGGTTAATATATACTCAACAAAAAAAGTAAGGGACCGATGTAAAATTTAAAGGAAAAAAAACCAAAAACTTAAAAATATAAAATCCATCTGTATTTTATTCTTGTTCTCTTCTTGTTTCAAATGATGTTATGAAGTAATTTTTGTGCATGAAATTAAATACCGGTATCTTTAATGAAATTAAGAGAAGTGTAAAGATGAAATAATATGATTTACATTCTACAAAATTAAATATGTGGTCCTTAACTTTTTTGTTAAGTATATATGCCAGCACTGTATCATTGTTATTTATGTATTTAAATATGTCTTCATAACGAACATCTGTCACTCTACATTATGTTTATCTTTAATAGTGTTCATTACTGTATAAACCAAAAAACTTGTTCTAGTCACAATTGTGTAATGATGGTCTCTTCATCTTTGTTAGTCAAGGGAGACAACTCTGACAGAATCCAGAAATTTGATTCATTTACTTGGATAACTTTAATGCTGGTATTATTTTTCAGTTTCACAACCTTTAACCATATACAAACTTGTTAGCGAAATTTATGTTTTTTTACTAATTTTATTTTAAAAAAAAGACACCAGTATCTAAAAATTTATATTTAGAACTGTATGGAATTTAGCTGAAAATGTAATAACACTGGAGACAATCATGTGACTATGTTTATCACCTACACACACTTGCTTTGGAAATAATATATAGCCTACAGAAGATGTAAATGTGCATTAAGTTTCCTTGCCAAAGGACAACATTTAACTCCTCATAGTTTCAGATTATGCAAACACTTCAACAACTTGAGATCATGTTGGAATCAACACAAATATCTAACATGTTCTCAAATTCACACATTATCATATAAAACTAAAGTCAATTTTTCAAAAAATACAAAATCAAATTCCTTTATGTTTACCTGTTTTACGCCAAAAAAATATCTGTCACAACAGTTATTCACAACAAAATATAGAAACAGATAAAAGATTTTTTAAAGGCCATATATTGTTATACGTATTGCAATACACTCTTCTTATATTGCAATATATTGTGTTACGCTATGAGTGTGTCGTGACATCCCTACTGGATAGTAAAGAAACAGGAATATCCAGAAAAAACAACCACCTTATGTTAAGAGAAATTGAGAAACTTTCACACACTTAAATCTTTCCTATGGGGATTTGAACTTGGGTTTTGAAAGACGCTGTGGTTCATGAATGCTTAAGCCCACTGAGGACCCTTGTTAAAAATTAGTTTCATTAACATAATACATGCATATTTTGTGTAAATCATATATGTTACTCTATATATGAGAAAAACTTCCTTGCATTCATTCCATCTAGCACAGAAGTAATTCACACAAACATTTAAGGAAATTCAAATTGTCAGAGGGAAACACATATTACCCAAATCTTCAGAGAGAACCCCAGATCATCAGAGGGAAAACAAAAATCCTTAGAGGGAACCCAAATCGACATAGAGAAACCTTAATCTAGAGAGAACCCAAAATTTTGGAGTGGAACCCAAATCATGAGAGGGGATACCCCGATCATGAGAGGGGAACCCAAAATCTAGAGGGAACCCAAATTGACATAGAGAAACCTTAATCTAGAGGGAACCCAAAATTTTGAAGTGGAACCCAAATCATGAGAGGGGATACCCCGATCATGAGAGGGGAACCCAAAATCTAGAGGGAACCCAAAGTATTGGAGTGGAACCCAAATCTTGAGAGGGAAACCCAGATCATCAGAGGGGAACCAAAATCTTTGGCAGGGGAATCCAAATTGTCAGAAGAAAACCTATATCATCAAAATGAAACCAGTCTTCCATGTATAAAGTTTTAACATTCCAAGTTACATGTATTTTGATGTTGGTGTATAACAAAGAGCTGAACACGCACATACGGTTCATAGAAAAACTGAAACACGCACATACGGTTCATAGAAAAATTTAAACACCCACAAACTGTTCATAGAAAAATTTAAACATGCACATAGAGGTCATAGAAAAATTGAAACACGACGCACATACGATTCATAGAAAAATTGAAACATGCACATGCGGTTCATAGAAAAATTTAAACACGCACATACGGTTCATAGAAAAATTGAAACACGCACATACGGTTCATAGAAAAAATTAAAGATGAATTTTTGTTATTCCTGTTGCCCATTGGAAGTTTTGAAAAGGCTCAAATATACAAGTAATGTGTTCGTATTTTTTATTACAAGAATAATACTATCAAGGTGTTGAAATTTTTACAGAATTTTATTGATGGCATTTCAATTTGAGGGGTGTGTCTGTAATTTATATGCTAGCTTAGTGTCTATTTAGTTTAGTGGTATGCTTTTCCCATTCCATGATGTTATAATACCGATAATTACGGTATACATAATAATTGTCACAATTTGACATAGTATCACAAAAGTATTGAATCACAAAAAATAATCTATCTTTTATTGAAACGGACATTTTAAAGACAATGCTGTAACATGTCACAAAAGTTATATTGAATGGTTAAAATGGTGCCACCATACTGGTCCTCGTAAGATAGTGCCACCATACTGGTCCTCGTAAGATAGTGCCACCATACTGGTCCTCGTAAGATAGTGCCACCATACTGGTCCTCGTAAGATAGTGCCACCATACTGGTCCTCGTAAGATAGTGCCACCATACTGGTCCTCGTAAGATAGTGCCACCATACTAAACTACTCGGCTAGTGCCACCTTACTGAACTACTCTGCTAGTGCCACCATACTGAACTATTCTGCTAGTGCCACCATACAGGGCTACTCAGCTTGTGCAACTATATACTAAACCACAAAGCAAGTGCCACCATACTGATCGGCTAAGCAAATGCCACCATACTGATCCGCTAAGCAAGTGCCACCGTACTGATCTTTTAAGCAAGTGCCGACATACTGATCCGCTAAGCAAGTGCCGACCTACTGGACTTTCTAGCTAAGTGGTCCAATTTAGTGGCACTAGCTTGGTGGTCCAGTTTAGTGGCACTAGCTTGGTGGTCCTGTAAAATAAAACTATGCTAGTGGTAGTGTACCTGTGTCAACTAAGTTAGCAGCAGTAGTATAGTACAAGAGAACATGTCTCTGTACAAACACCCCCCGGACACCATATAGGTGAAACATTCTTGACTGGGAAGTAAAACCCCATTCAATCAATCTCCCCTACCCCACACCCAATATATGTAATGTAAGTAGTTTTTACTGTAGAATGTTAATTTTATGGTGCTTTTTTATCAAGTTAAACAACCCAGGCTGCGGTTTTACATTCATTCCTTAACTAAGATTTTCCTTAACTTAAATCTGGAAAAATTTCAAATCTTTCTTAAGACTTTTTACCATTTCTTCTAGATTAAAACATTTGCATTTAGCATGTTTAATTTTGACAAAAATATTCAACATAAATTCCAAATAGAAATAACCAAAATTTTGCTAAATTTAAGTTAAGGAAAATCTTAGCCAAGGAATGATTGTGATACCGGGGCCAGGTACATGTAATTTATAGTGTTAAACATATATGTATGTACAGTGGTATACAAGTCTTGATCCCACTAGGCATAAAACACAAGTCTAAAAAACAGGTGGTTTTTATGTAGAGGTGGTCTTTAAAGCAGGTTTTTCCGATAATCAGCATTATATTTGATGGTACATGTACATGTAATTTACTGTACATAAAGGCTATTTTGAACATGCATATATTGCGATTAAATTTTTAATTCTATTTTTGTGTTAACATTTTAATTATATTTCAACAAAGAAAAGAGAGACCTAAGTGGAACAAATAGGTTTTGTTTTAAATCAGTCTATGTGAGTGTGTACATACCATAAATTTTGCCATTTTTCCAATAAATTCAAAATGGTTAAGTATAAATACTCCTATAAGTTACCTCATTGGTAATATGTAGGTTGTCCAGGTGTGAATTGTCTTGATTCAATCATGCAGGTAAAAGGTACATTCATTTGTAATTTGGGGCCCAAATGGTTAGCTGGAATACACATTTTCTGTCACAAATGTGATTTTATATATATATATATATATATATAGACGTTAACCAAAACATGCAGCATTGACAAAAATATATTTTTTAGTTAGGTCTCTAAATAATGAATAAATATGCACTGTTAATTTGTCCAAGCAATTCATTATTAAAATGTAATTTACAATATTCCATGTTCAAAATAGCCTTTATGTACAGTAGTTATGTCATGTTGTTCTGGACACACTTTTACATGTATTTCTTTTAAACTTTTATTTCCGTCGGTGATATTTTGGCAGAGTGTTTATAAACATGGAAAAGTCTATATTTTGTAAATATTGATCATATATAAAGGTGGTTTGATAAATAAACACATGCAGGCGTGAATATATGCATAGCTTATCATGGTATTCATACCTATTTGTGTAGAATAGACTCACCCATGTTTATAATCACTATGCCAAAATATCGCTGGCGGGACTATATATTTTGTTCTGTCAAGTATTAATTTTTGTTTCATCAAAGGTCATCAGTATTCCATTTAATAACTGTGTAACTGGTAATTTATGTGGCATGAAAGTGGCATGAAAATTTTTTACTTTTTTGTTTAACAACCCTTCAAAAAAATGTGCAGTTTCAATGTTAACCTTTACTTAACATCCCTATCAATAAATTCTGCGGTTTCAATTTTCGCAATTTCTGAGGAAAAAATATATGCAAACAAGTTTCTTTAATTTTGTACTTTTACTAAACAATCCTACAAACACAATTTAAAAAAAAAACAAAAAAAAAAAAAAAAACTGCTGGTTTAATTTTGAAATTTTGCTAAACAAGTAGTTTTAATTTGCAAACTTTGAATTCTTAATGCAGAGTACTTAGTGAAAGAACAGGCACTACCTACATTTTGTATTTTCAAGCTTTGGTCCGAACCATGATTTCAAAATTCCCAGTTTGAAGTGGAGTAGGATAAGACAGCTTCAATGAGCAAAAATTTGAACAACCAATTAAATTACCAGTTATACATGTAACATGATAAAATTCTCCCACAGGGAGGAACCAGAGATCAGCATTATGTTTGATTGCAATTCGAGGCATTACATTTTATCCTGGATTTTACATTACATAGATTTTAATTTCTTTTTTGCATGAAAAACTGCTGGCCAAGAAGGTAATAAATTTGTTCATATTTTATCTGTGGATTGTATGTTATTATTGAATATGGTAAATAAAAAATGATGCTTTATATTGAACAAGTTGGTTGGTTATAATGTTGTTTAATGTCACATCAGCAATTTTTCAGCTATTCGGGACAAGAGGAAGTTTATTAATTTCGAGGGATTAATCTTAAGAACAAGTTTGTGTATATGCGAGATGTGCCAGTGTTTTATGGTCTGCCTTGTACTAGCTGGCTTTCACTGAAATTTCAGATTACAGGTTTGGAGTTCTACATCCCCAGTCAAAAATCTCACTTAAATTGAGACTTTTTGTTCAGGGATGATGAAAGAAAACCAGGGATCAGTTGCACCAAGCTTGATTGGTTTAATCAGTTGATTAGTCAAAATTTGAACTTTGCATAATTTCAGATATATTGTGAACTTAAGAGTTGAAATGTCAAAAATGACATCAAACTAAAGCACATTGAAATAAAAATACCAATTCCATATTGATATTTTGATTTTTTTCATATTTTAATTTTCAGCTAATCGCTGATTAAACTAATCAAGCTTCGAACAACTGGGTTCTGAGTGCTCTGAGAAAACCTCCGACCTTTTGGCAAACAAACTGACAAACGTTCTCACACTAGGATCTGTCCAGAGTAGCGTTTTGAACATTGGCAGTGAGAGGTGCCGTGATCTTTAAATGTGTCGACCACTCGGTCACTAATGCAACGTGGTTACAGGCTACAAGTCAAGGGAGATAATTCATGTATAAATTTGATCATTTAATTACAGTCAAACCTGTCTATAAAGGCGACTCAAAGGAACCATGCAGTAAAATTGACCTTTATGGGCAAGTGGTCTTTATATACAGGTTCAAATAATATGAATAAAGAACGATTGGGATACAATTCTAATGACCTTTATAAGCAGGTGGCTCTTACTAGTATATCGAGTTGGCCTTTAAAGCAGGTTGGACTGTAAATGACAAGTTTATCATGTGTGGGATACAGTAAAATAAAGTCTGTTTAGCAGAAGTTTAATTTTACCAATTTTCTCATGCTAAATAGCAATCATCAAAAATAATCTGACCGTATGTACTGCTGTCCAAATCCCTATTTCTCTGTGACAGTGAATTACGCTTTATTTCTATAGAAAGTCCAATAAATTTGAATAATATAGGGTTATTGAACTGATATTGTGAAATATTGTCCCGAGTTGACTCGACATTTTCACGAGCTTGTGAGTGCAAACGTCGAGTCAACTCGGGACAATATTTCACAATATCAGTTCAGTAACCTTTTTATTATATAGCAAAATAAATTTTGTTTAATTCCGTCAAGTATTTCATGTAAAATACCATTTTGTTGTACAATACATAAATATTACGCTAGTTCTTGTAAAAGGATATAAGAACTAGTGCAATATGACAAACAACATAGCGATGACGTCGACAACAATCGTATGACGTCATAAACGACAGCATCATGTGACAAAGCGTGCAATACGAAAAAATTGACTCGGGAAACATCGGACTGGAACAAAGTTAGCATGCAAATATCGATATATATTGCACGCTAACACCTCGGGATTTAACGTTTAATTTCTATGTGGAGCATATATTGCTATATAATAATGTTTGATATTGTTCACTTACTAATGCCTAGTAACTGAAAATCTGTATGCACATCTGTGATTATCATGAAAGTATTTCTGTAGAAAGGAAAATGTTTGTGCTACATGTCCTAAATAGCATTTTACATGTCCTTGCTCGGGCCTTTGGAAATTTTCTGAGATGATTTTCATCTTCTGTCCATACTAGAGCCGTAAAAAGCTTATAGTACTAGAAAAATCTTACAGATGGAACTCATAACTGAGGTCCTGTGTCCAAAGCTCTGTAGAGTTTGAAAAAGAGTTGGCCACCTGTGGCTGCTAAAGAGGACGCTTACAACTAAAAGTGATTGAAACAGACTGAGCAAGATAAGAAAGAAGAAAACGATCTGCCATTTGCCTGGTTTATCAACATGTTAAATACTCCACATTTTAAAATGGCAGCATTTTATTCTGTGCAGAAATGTGGATTTTACGTGGCAATATCTGTTAAAATACTTAAGTACCAGTAAGTGAAAATTTTAAACTTTATTGGATTTGCTACAGAAATAAAGCACAATTCACTGTCCCTGAAATAGTGATTCAAACAGTAGATGGAATTCATGATTGTTCTAATTGTTAAGACATTAAAATTTGAGAGCACTAAATAATATAAATCTTACATTATAGTTTCCTGATTTCTGTTGAACTGACTGACAGAATTCATTACGTGGACATGTATTATATTATTATTATGTCACATTGATTGTGTGACGACATTATATAAATATTATACCGATTGTTGGCGTTTATTATACTTTGTCACCCTTCAAAGAAATTTCTCGCATAGCGATTGGTTAACTTGCCGGGGTACATGGAACTATGTTCGGAAATCTGCCGGGGTACATGAACGCACGCGACATTTAGCGGTAAAAGGGAAGTAACTCGTGCAACGCTGACGTCTAGTTACAGTAAACAAACATGGCGACAACGTACACAAGTCTCACAAAATACGAAATGGAAGTTAAAAAGATCCAACTGGTTACGCTTTGAAGGGTGACAAAAACGTTATACAGGGCTTTGGCAGGTTACACGGCCCCATGTACCCCGTCAAAGATGAATGTACCCTTCGCCTGCGGCTCAGGGTACATAAATCTTTGACGGGGTACATGGGGCCGTGTAACCTGCCAAAGCCCTGTATAACTTATAGTGCAACCAAAATATACTGGATTAAAAGTCATGGCAATCAGCTGTTGTCTCTAAGCAACTTGTGAGATGCTTGTAACATTAATCATATTTAATATTACCTTAGAAAAGCATTTTACTTATTTAGAAGACAAATGCGTTCAAAACAGTTTTTCTGGGCATGCGACATTTTTCGTAATGTCAACCGCTCAGGTAATGTCACCCTATGACGTCACAATTTCTGAAATCTGAGGGTGACATTAAAATTTACCGAAACGCTTATTAACCAATCAAATTTTTAGAAATTTAAAAAAGGTATAATAAAATTGTATCTCACTGTTACTTTTAATCCGATATATAACTATATTGAACTTTCGACACTTGGGTCCTGTGCTTTATGTACCCAATCTGGAAAAGTGATTGCACTTTGTTAACTTCCAGTGGGTAAATGTTCGAAATGTCACTCTTTTAAATTAATTTCTAGTGACAAACTAGGTGATATAAAACATGTAAAGCAATACAAACAACTAGATTCCTAACGTATATAAAGGTATATCCAAAGATTTTTCTGAACTATCGAAACACAACTTTATCATTCAATCGACACTAGCCTACTGAACTGGACAGGCATGCATCATCTCACGAGACCACTTATTACCATGTGTAATAAAATGGAATTATTATTATGCCATACCCTTGCTTGACGGGTCTCATGGGGGAGTGGTTTTAGCACACAGCATCTCTTACCAATTAAGTTTGAATCAAACTAGAGCAGATCCTAGAACGTTTGTCAGTTCACTTGCAAAAGGTCTGGTTGTTTTTTTTTGTTTCTTCCATAAGCCTAGAACTTGCTGCCTTGATATAATCAAAAACAAACATACTAATCCATGTCCGAATCACAATCCAGAAGCAAAGTAAAAATTTTAGAACTGACAAGTTAGGTTAGACACATGAACTTCCAACAGGAAAGTGAGGCCGGGTGCTCCAGGGGGGTAAACACCTCCTGTTTAGCTAGTTCCACCCGCCATGTGTGTAATCAAAAGTGTGTGAAAGGAACATGGAACTACGAGACGTCAAATATATCCAGAGCAATCCTGGACACAGCGACATCAAACTTATCAACAATACTGTGATGACAGCCATAAAACTTTTTGAGGGCCTTAATAAGCCTAGGCTTGCAATATCACCGAGTCAACAATTTATTTGCAAGCAGCCTACTTCGTTGTACAAAGTCCTCGTAGTGGGAACAAGCTCTACCATAGCGTATTAATTGGGAAACAAATACACCATAAGAAAATGTTGACTGGGACATAAAACACCATTACTACACTATATCATCTCTGAATTTCCGAAAGTGAAAATTTTTTGTTTATGTTACTACAGATGTTAAATACACAACTGCAACAAAAATAACTTTTTATACTAAATAAATGGATCTCAAAACATGGTGAAACATTAATGGTATTATTTATTGGTGTGTCAACATGTTTCAGTCCGGATGACGGTAGCATAGCTACCGAAACACGTCGACACACCCAGTGGCGGATTCAGCGGGGGGGGGGGGGGGGGGGGGCATATGCCACCCCCCCCCCCTTATGTCACTAATAATACATATTGTTCATTTTGATTTTTCGATACAGCCCCAAAATACATATTCCTTTTTTTGTCCTCTTTGATGCAGCTCAGATTGCACCAGAATGCAGGATTTTTGCGCCATTTTTTCAAAATTTTACGGGGGAGCATGCCCCCGGACTGCCCTAGAAGGTTCGAGCCTTTGGCTCTCACATTATATGCCCCCCCCCCTTTTCTAAAATTCTGGATCCGCCTCTGACACCAATAAATAATCCCATTAATGTTTCACCATGTGTTGAGATACATTTATTTCGTATAATTAGTAACCAGATTTTGGAACTCTGCTGATTACCAACGGTATCCACTTGAAGAAACAACACCAGATTTTCTACCTTAGGGTGTTGATTTCCTTTATTCCATTTTAAAAAATAATTTGTATAACTTAACAAATTATTAATTCTCTTGGCCTCAGTTATTCCAAGCTTGGTTAGCTTAACCAGTTGGTTAGTAAAAATTTGTATTTGTGTAATTAGAATTTATTTTTAATAATTTATTTTCAAAAGCCAATGCACATTAATTACTTTTACCAAACAATTTTAATAACATTTTAAATTTTACCAACCATTTGGTGAAAAATCAAGTGTCTGGATTTTAATAGTGGGGCCAATGGTACATGTGCCCTTTCCAGATTAAACACAGCATTTTGGTTTTTTTTCTGTGTTTTCACTGACTTGAAATATTTCTGTATTTTGTGACATACTAGAAATTGAAGAGGTTCTTTTTTCTATGGGAATATGAATATGGCTGTATTTTAATCTTAGGCCAATTATAAATGAACCCTTTTCAGATTGAATACTGTGTCAAGTACCTTTTTCTTTGTTTTAAAAAGTCTTATTAAATTATGTTGTTTGTTTTTCGAGACAGACTAGAATTTAACAAATCTGCAGCCTTTAACCATCCTCAGAAGAAAAAAGCTTCCTCATTTTGCATGGACACTTTCTGGATTTAACACTATGTTATGCACTTTTTTTCTTTTTCACTGACTGCATTTTGTGACATCTAGAAGTTGCAGAGGTTCTTTTTTATCGGAATATGAATATGGCTGTATTTTCAATCTGGGGCCAATTGTACATGAAGCCCTTTTAGATTGAACACTGTGTCAAGTGCCTTTTTCTTTGTTTTAAAACGTCATGGAAGATTTGTTTTTTGTGAGACTAGAAACTAACAAATCTACATACACAACCTCTAACTAACTATCCTCAGAAGAAGAAACCTTCCTCATTTTGCCACCCTGAGAAGCACCCTCATGGACATAGGTGAAATTCTGTTTTCTTTTAGCACTACTTTGCACTGGTGAATTAATTTCGTGTAGTTCATAGCCTTGACCTTGCGAAACAAGATGGAGGTCAACCATCTTTTGATCTGTGGTAGGAATCATGACTCCGCCTTCTCCCGTATAATCCAAGTTTCCATGACTACCATCTGGTAACTTCCTATTTCCAGCCCTTTTAACCAGTTCTTGATCATCGTTTATAATTTCCAGATTTGTAGCGTCTTGTACGAACTCTTTAAGGGCAGAGGAAGAGGTGGAATTTTGCCCAGTATTTTTTCGCTGTTTCAGTTTACCTTTCAACTTTCTGTCCGATTTATTTTCTAGTACGAGCTTATTATCAGCGCTATCAACAATCTCGATCACACCTCCTTTGTTCTGTTGCAAAATCTCCTGTAACGAAATAGCTTCAATATTCTGCATCAAAGTTTCAGCATTCACATGTGGTTCTTTACCTGGAGTTACCACAACAACCTCTGTTGTTTTGGGTCGTTTCGGAAAGGCAGTTCGCCGCCGTCCAGTGTATGGGGTTTCCACGGTAACAACCGTTGTATGTTGTGTACAACAGCCTGGATTTTCCGGAGCTATCCCGGATAAACTGGTTAAATGTGTAGGTACTTTTGACACAACAGGCGGTTTGTTGTCCTCAGATTTAGTTGGACTGACAAGGTGAGGTTTCAACTTGAGTTTTAAATGACTTGCTGGAATACAAAATGGATTTAACGTAAACATTTTTGGCTTCTTTGGAATTTTTTCCTCCACCGTTTCAGAAACTGGATTTAACGACTTTTTGTGCCCTGTTTTCTTGACTTTTGGAACTTCTCCTTGTTTTTCTGATTTATCTGTATTATCAACACTAGAATTGTCTACTGAGGAACTAGCCTTCTCGTCATTTGGTCTTTTTTCGGTACTTGATATATTTGGTCTTTTTTCCGGACTTGGTACAAGGCCAACATTTTTTAACTGATCTTTTTGTATAGTGTCATCTCCGCTTGTTGAATTTGTAGGATTATTCTCAGCACTATTTCGAGCTTGTTCCGCACTTCCAGGTGCTGCTGATGGTGGTGTATTACTAATAAATGAACCAGTAAAATCGGAAAAATCTGAAAAAAAGGAAAAACAAAACAAGCTAATTAAAATTGATTGATTGAATGGATATTTAAGTTCCAGACAAGAGTATTTCACTAAGATGTCATCAGCTATGGGTGAAATGGCAGAAACTGTGACCTTTGAGGCCTAAAAAAAAATGTGTGTTTCTGCTAACCCGACCGACCCAACAAAAACAAGACTGACTCCAGTTTTTATTTCTGCTGATTTTTAAAAATCCGTTTTTGTTTTTCAATTAAAACTCTATTGTATCAAAAACAAGTCAGCAAAACTTTAAGCATTTAATACATGTAGAAGATACAAGTATTTTAGTTATATTTTTAATTTTAAATTACATCTAAAATAACTTAAACAACACATTTATAATATAATTTTAACATAATACATTACATACACTTGCATAACATATGCTATTAAAAAAAAATCGACCTACTGACCCTTTATAATAATTCTACGTTAGCGGAAACACACATATTTTTTTAGGCCTGAAGTGTAATCAGGGCAATATGCAGGGAGGGTTTTTAAGTGTGCCACACCTAATGTGACACGGGGCATCAGTTTTTAGGGTCTGTTCCAAAAGACATTTCTAAATGCTAAGCACTTTGCTTAAAAACAGTCACTACTTATTTTGAATCCTTGGTATCAGAGGGAATCCCAGCTGAGGTTCAAACACACTACCTCTCACATACGGAGTGAACAATCTTATTAAGAGAACTTGTTATATGACCCAAGTGTGTGTAGTGTTATTTCACCAAACTAAAGAGTCTAAAGCAGACAGTATCTCCATTTAGCTTCTCAATGCATTATTTAAAGGGAGATAACTCCTATGCTCTTTGTATCTTGTAGCCACATTGTAAATAACAATTTGATAAAAAATAAACATGGAATTTCCAAATGTTAAACAAAAAGGAAAGTACAAAAATACACAGAAAAAAGTTGCATTTTTGATTGATTGGCACTGGGGATATGGATTGCTGCAAGAGTTGGCAAATACAGTCAAAACTGTCTATAAAGGCCACCCAAGGGAACCAGTAAAAGTGGCCTTTATGGGTAGGTGGCCCTTATATAGAGATTCAAATAACATGAATAAAGAGCAATTGGTTTTAAATTTTACTGGCCTTTAAAAGCAGGTTACCATTATAAAGAGGTGGCCTTTAAGGCAGGATTGACTGTATAAGAATCTGTGCTTCCTTGAAGTGTCAGTCTGAGATTTAAATTGAATTAGGTTTTACATCACAGTAAAGCGCGTGGCCTAGTGGTTAAGGCATTGGACTCATGATTCGAAGGTCGTGGGTTCGATCCCTGGACCGGGCGATGTGTTGTGTCCTTGAGCAAGACACTTAATTTCATGTTGTTCCAGTTCACTCAGCTGAAAAATAAATGAGTACCAGCAAAATGCTGGGGGTTAACCCTGCGATGGACCGGCGTCCCATTAAGGGGAGAGTCTTGTACTGTCAGTCGCTTAACGCCACCGAAACCGGGATAAGCTCCGGCCTGATGGGCCTAATGGCTCGGGACAGACTTTAACTTTTAACTTACATCACAGTCAGGAGTATTTCACTTCTATCAAAAGGTCATCAGCTATTTAAGGAATGATTGTAATTTTTTTTTCTACCTATGGGGTCATAGACAAAATTATTTGGTGCATGCGGCATAAGGCATACGCGTGCACCAAATAATTTTGTCTATGAACCCATAGATAGAAAAAAAATTACAATCATTCCTTATAATTAAATTCAAAAATAAGTTCAATATTCAAAACATTCATGCAATCTTTAAATTATACACATCAAACAAAAAACCAGCGCATTAAAACAAAAAAATGGCACATTAATCTAAAAGCGGAACACAGCTGATTGCCAATGGCAACCGCCGGTAGCTCTGCACAATATGACGTCAAAAGATTTTGTCTATGGGATCATAGATACAAAAAATTTACAACACTGGATAGTATTAAAATTTAATTATATCTGATGTGACAGAAATATTTACCTTTGCAGTGTACTCATGGCCATGTGTGACTGGGTTCTTTAATATGTTCCATATCTCAGACTCGGACCAAGAGATTTTCATTTCTAAATGCAAAGATCTTGGTGAAAGAACAGTCACTACCTACAGTTTTTTCAAGTCTTGGTCCGACCCCTGTTGAAGGTTCGAATCCTGACCTACCACACTGGAGCAAGCATTCTACCAACTGAGCTACCCTAGTGGTTTTCTATATGTACCAGTATATTTATATAAAGTTCACCATTTCTGGAGGTATGAATATATGCCACATTGTACCCACTGTCAATTCTACCTCTATATGTAAAGAGCTATCTGTGTAACATTACCATTTTCTATTGCTTTTCTGCATTTCTGGAGGTACAGGCATATGTCACATTGTACCCACTGTCAAGTCTACCTCTATATGTAAAGAGCTATCTATATAACATTACCATTTTCTATTGCTTTTCTGCATTTCTGGAGGTACAGGTATATGTCACATTGTACCCACTGTCAAGTCTACCTCTATATGTAAAGAGCTATCTATACAACATTACCATTTTCTATTGCTTTTCTGCATTTCTGGAGGTACGAATATATGTCACATTGTACCCACTGTCAAGTCTACCTCTATATGTAAAGAGCTATCTTTATTATATAATCTACTCAATAATCCATGTAATACGGTCATACAATAAAAATTGTATTGAATGAGTGCGACGTCATAAAAGCATAAAAGTCATTCCAGAGTGACGTCACACAATTGACCTAGTTCACAGTTGTTTGTTTCATTTGACACTGTTTGTTGATTCTAATTTAAGCTGATACTTTTGTACTTTTCTTCTAAAAAGAAGATACATTGTGTTTAAATTGAAAATGTTTGTTTTGTTTTTGTATCCTGCGGACAGACTATTGTTTACTTTTAATATTTCAGCAGGATTACTTTTGGCACTTGTACACATTTACGTGAACTCGTTGTGTTTCAGTCAATCAGCTGTTTTCCTATAATGAGAAGACAAGTTTTAAATCTACGAAAAACCTGTTTTTTATGGGATTATATAATAAATAGAATCTTGCATTCGTGTTTATGCAATATTGAATTTATTAAACTCGTTGATCCTCTATATATAACATTACCATTTTCTATTGCTTTTCTGCATTTCTGGATGTCTTTATCCAAGTTGGCTGTGTCTACTTTGCCTCGTAACAACAAATATTTCCAAATCATAATCTGTCTTTGATCATGTGTCTCATGACGACGGAGAGTGTCTACAAGTCCGTGTAACAAATCCAAGATAACGGCACATTCTGGTAAAAAAAAATAAGATAGTAAAGTAAAAAGTAATTAATGTACTTAGTGGAAAGGGTTTTACGTTCCAAGTCCAGAATATTTCAATTATATTGAGATATACCAGATATAGGTGAAGTTAAATTTTTTTACCTTTGCAATATGCTCAGGAATCCAGTACATTCATGTACATTTAAATTGGATCTAAGACAATCAGAAATCTAACACATATTTAAAAATTTCAAATGTGAAACAAAATGGCTGTCAAAGGCAAGGGAATGTAACTCATGCATTTTAAAAATTGTGAAAAAAAAACAAAATTTGTACTTTCAAGCCAAAATACGATGCATTTATATATAAATTAGCAAAGTCAGCAGCCAAAATGGTTATGTACTTTGATATTTCTTCAACACTGATTCAAGAATTCTCTATTTTTACCAGCATTTAGACCCATACTTCCAATGTACATACTTTTTATTTACTTAAAATGCAAAACCAAAGGGTAGGTTGATAAATGTTGCCATGGCAATTTTCGTCAAGTAATTTTATGGTTAAACAGAGGACGTAAATACGAAACTATTGTATGAGACCAAAGGACAATATGCAAAGATGGGTCTAAAAGGTGGCATGCAGGGCATCAGTTTTTAAGGTCTCTTCCAAAGGACCCTGTGGCTTTCATTTCTAAATGCAGATCACTTGGTCAACCTTGATTTGAACCCACAACCTCCCACATACTGAGCGAGCAAAGTATTTAAAGTACTGAAAGTAAAGAAAATCACACATCTAGAGGTGTAATGATACGCTAAAAATTATATTGTGATATTGCAGAATTACCAAACTTGTAGTATTGGAATCATGTTGAAAAAATATTGAGTTTCTTGAACTGATTACATTCCTGTTTGTAACTAAGGTTAACTGTGAATGCACTGAAATAATGTAACTGGTAGTCAAATCCACTTAGTACAAACATGAAAATCAGTAAAAACACTTTATGACATACCATGTGAATACTGTTTTCACTAGTATTTTTCACTTAGACGGTTGAGGGATAACATTCAAAATCATTTTGCTGAATGGTAGATAATAAATAATTTATATATCTTTTTTCAAATGTATATCGTTCAGTGTCTCATAAGTCTTTTAAGGCTGAAAGCCATATATTTTATAGTGATTGTACACAATGTATCTGTATGTTTTTATGACTTGTGGCAATATAATACAATTAATTATTATTGTTCTCATTATTATTATCAATTTATAAATTAAGACTACCTAGTGGTCCAAGCTCTGGGAGTTCACTCCCCTGAAGCATTGCAGCCAAACAACTGTAGATGGCGCTATAATCTGGAGTAGAGTCATTTGGGACTGGATGATCTTCAAAATTTGCAGCAATGGACAAAATCTAAAAAATATATACCAGAAATTTCATTAATACAATAACAAATAGAGAGGATCTTGCACAAGTGATTAGCTTACATGAACACAAATGTAAGATTTTTCTTGTATAAAAAATCTCAAAATTTGTATTCTTAAAGTATTTCTCAGCTATGATAGAATACCCAAAATGAATACTAATGTTAAACAACCACAAGTCATGCTGGCTATAATTATATGACATCATAATATGTTATAACAATCGCATGACGTCATTAATCAAAGACACATGAGTGATGTAACACATGTGTTGAGGCATTCTGTGTTACAAAATTAATGAACAATTACATTTGACTTCTCAATTATCCGTCAAACAAAGCAATCCTGGAAACAAAGCGTTCCTGGAAACAAAGTGTTCCTGGAAACAAAGTGTTCCTGGAAACAAACCGTTCCTGGAAACAAAGCATTTTAAACAAAGTATTTCTGGAAATACTTCAAATATTTTGTTTCTTTTACACCACATCTTTACCAGTGTCCATATTTGCTGTTGCATAAATTTGTGATAAATATGACAAGTTTACTATCAAGCAGTTTTTAATTACACTGATCAAGGGAAATAGCTCTCGTATTGACTAGATATGAAGTTGGCCTGATCCTATATATGGACTATATTAGGCCACCATTTCGACAAGCATGGTCTAATGAAATTTACAGGAACTAGTGACAGGTAGTGTCAGTCTACTAATAGAAAGACTGATTAAGTAAACTGTATCAAGAAAATAATCTTCACCGCTTTTGAATTTTAAAATCCTTCTTCAGAGGTAGAGACTGTTTTATACTTGTGTCCTGTTGACGTGCATTAGGTACATATTAGATAAAACTAATATAAGAACTTAATTCAATCAATTTGGTTGTTGTTAAATGTTGCTTAATGTCGCATCAGCAATTTTTCAGCTATTCACAAAGAGAACTACAGTCAACTCTCTTTACAACGGCACCCTTTATAACGGCATATTCAGTTAATGACAAAAAATTGTTGGGAACAAATCCATGGCAGCGTTATTATAACACTTTATAACGGCATATTCGGCTACCGGTTCCGGCAATGAAAAGTCGGGAACGAATGTACAAAATACATCCGGCAGAAGGTCAGACAGTATCAAACACACCATGCCTTTAGGCATCGCTGTACATGGCTACATGGCTTGACCAATTGTGTATACAGGTGGCAGTGACATTGATTGTCGATAGAACACCTGCATGCGTTGTGGTCAGTAATTAATAGGTACCCATGATTAAATTTACCTGACGGTAGGCTAATTATCGGGATGATTATCACTCGAATGAGATATACTGGCTAGTGAGCAAAACTTTGAGTATGCATATAAAACACCATTTTCAAGTAAACTCAATAAAATCATACCTCAAATAAGTACTTTAATTTTCTTTGAAAGCGAAAGTTGGTTAAATTAAACATCTCAGCTGAGAAAAATTGTTTGTAACATGTTCTGTCGGCATACAGATTCAACATCAAAGACATTTTTTCAGGATGTCCCTTGGGATTTAGGAAGTGACGTTATCAATGAATTTCATTGGATGTGGTGATACACATTACAATGGGAAGTCCCAGAATTTTGTGTCCTCTTTAATTCATAATAATAGATCAATAATACCGTAAAATTATAACTTTTTATTAAATAAATAACGATGTCAGGTGAATGAAATCTGCATTAAATAACGGTATGATGTACGTTGTTATTATTTCAAATAAACAAGACTTCTTTCATTTTTTGACTTTCTCTTTGCGTAAAAGGGAGATAAACAGTACAGTGTCGTGTGCGGGAAATTGCATGCCGATTTGGAAGCAAATAAATTCAAAACGGGAATGTTTCATATGATAAGCAAAGTTTAATGATACTAGGCATCAACAACAAAAGTTCTAGTTGCATACAAACACTAGAACGAACCTAATAGCGATGGTCTGTTCAAAAGCCCACCTACACACTGTTTGAAATTCCATCTACCGGTAAATATGACAAAAACGATCAGGTAGAATTTATTAAACTTTTATTAAAATTAAATTAGTGATAATTTGTTCATATTCTAAAGAAATTAATCATTTTCTTTTGTGTCTACATTGCAATACACTGTCTTGTACATTGGCTCTCTATTACAATCGGCATGTCTGGCTTATGTACATAACTTGACTCTTACAAAATTATGCTAAATTCATTACAACAGCATATTCTTTACAACAGCAAAACTGCTGATCACGGAGATGGCCGTTATAAAGAGTGCTGACTGTACTTTATTAATCTCAATGGATTAATCTTTGAACAAGTTCATGAATGCATGTGAAGTGCGAGTGTGTTTTATGGTCTGCCTTGTACCAGTGCAAACTCAGGGCAACTTTAATTGCTAGCTAACTGAGTCAGTATGTCGCAGACAAGCATACCACTCCAACAGTCACATTATATTAACACCGGGTGAACCAGTAAAGGCCAAAGGCATGGAAAAATCACTTTACCACATATGGTCTAAGTAGGACTTGAACTCACAGTGGAGAGAGACCCTGAATTTGTAGACCGACGCCTTCATGGCCTTATCGGGCCAGCCACAGTGGCCTTACTTTGGACATCTGCCCCATTTTAGTATATTACATATCAGAACTTAATTCAATCAATTTGGCATCAATGTCTAAAGAAATAACGATCCTGTCATATACCATTTTGATTGAATTTGAAAAATGGTATATTATGATACTTACCCTGGCTATATTCTGAGTGTAATCATTATCTTCAGTCACCATGAGATCACCTGCTAACATGGACCATTGCTGAAAATAGAAATATACACATGTATATGTATTCAAATAATTTTTGGCACAGTACTATAGGCCAAAAGTCTTAAATCTTGAAACTACAGTACCAAGCCAAACATCCTTAATCAAGGGATTGTGGTACATGTCTAAAATCTATGGACTATATTACAATGCCAAACACCTGTGGTACATTCATGTCTAAAATCTAGGGACTAGCACCATTCCAACTACATGTATCTTAAAATTAATGCCAGTACAATGGTTATTTTTACATTTTGCTTTTCTTTTAAACATCTTGCTTTGGTTTTTAATTCTGAAATAAATTCGAAACCACTGCCACAAATGACATGCCTGTCTTTGGCACATTACAAACAAGCAAATTCAGTAAATTAGGTTCCCCCACCAGCAGCTTCTTTTTTTGTGATTTGCACTTATGTTCAAAGGGCCATAACTCTGAGGAAAATCAGCAAACCAACTCTGGTTAAAAATATGTGCATTGCCTATCAATGCTGATACTTTTCACTATTTTTCGCGAAATAGTGCCTCATAGTTTTAAAGAATCGGTGCAGACAAGAATTTCAGATGGAAAGGATGGAAGGAAGGACGAACAGAAACGTGTACTTAATATCCCCTTCTTTCCTCGAAAGGTGGTAGATAACTATGATTGACTGACTTTTCAGTTTTCAACAAAGGTAATTGTTTATAACATTACACTGTTTCATTCAAATATTCAAGAGGCATTGATTTTGGCAATGTTTTGGACATTTTTCTGTATTGGTACATTACGATTTTTGAACCTGTATCATGGTAATCGACTGGAAGCCCTATGATTTTATCTGTATATCTCTAATATAATTACTAACCTCAATAGGGACTTTTGCTCGAGCTTTATCTGAAAGAAAACAGAAAAAAGTTAAAGGTTAAAACATTCCTTCAAAAATTTAGATGGGATCTTAGTGAATATTTTTCCTATTTTGGTCCTTTGGGTATTTTTACAACATCATGGAAAAGATTTTGGTTGCATAATTTTGGACCCAAAGCACTACTGACAAGGAATTATATTCGAAAACACCTGTCTAGTGCTGCAAAATGAATGCTGGTATAATATGCAATTTAAGCACAACTGATGAGGAATTTTATTCAGAAACAGTTGTCTAGTGCTGTTAAATTAAAACTGTAATTTGCTGACTGGATATAGAACTTTGATGATTGGGTGGTCTTAAGTGAACACTTTCTGATCACAGGGTCTAAACACCTAGGTTCAAATCCTGTTTAGACAGATCCTGGCATGAGAAATTTTATCAGTTCACTTTAGTCAAGATTCTTTTACCTATATCAAAACAGTCAGATTTGGTATGGTGAAACAAGCCATAGTAAACAGAAAAAAAGACTGACAAACTTCTTCACTCTAAGATCTGTCCGAGTGGGACTCGAGCCTATTTGCTGAGAGAGGCTGTGATCCATAAGCAGTTGGGCTTAAGCCCATTCATTCATTCATCGGTGTCCTGTATCCAATCAACAAAATACGAAAAAGTATTAATTTAAAACTTCTACCTTGAAAAAAAACCACAAAACACTCATAAAAAACGTACTTAAAAATTGCCATGCAATTTTATGAATCTTTACGAGCCTAGATGTGACATTCCTATGGATACTTAACTTTCACAAATTATCATATTACAAAGTATGGTATCAAATCAAAAATAGTTGTATAGCAAGTCAGGTATCGTGATACATATTGTATAGGGGGTGTATCACTCTATCCCTAATATAGTTGGTAGTAATTTACATTATAAATGTACTTACGGTATAGTTTAATGTAAAATTTCTGTTTTTCTAAGTAATTTTCAATCTGGAAAAAAGAAAACAATACAGTAATTACTACAAACATAACCACTGCATAAGCTTAGTTGGTAGAGTGCTCGCTCTGTAAGTGGGAGGTTGTGGGTCGTGGTCTGACACAATACTTCAAAGTGGGCAATGACTGTTCTTTTACAAAATGAAATATCATACTGTAAACAACTTTAATTTCGCAGCACCTTTTTTCACGATCCCATGATGAAAACAATTTCGCGACATGAATTTTTTGCGATATCCCATGTGGAACCCCAAAATTAAAGAAGGTTTTTTTATAGCAACTGATTTAAATGTTAATATGATATTCATCTAGTTACTTGGCCTCTACCCAATTCATGAAGTTTTATTTTTGTGCACTTTATTTTCGTGCACTTTATTTTCGTGATTCTTGAACAGATCGCAAATATCGATAAAATAAGGTGTTCACGGAAAAAAGGTGATATACAGTATTTTGTTTATTAAATAGGACATATATATGTCATTACTATAATAACGTGAAAATAAATACATGCAAAATTAAATACATTTACAGTATCAAAGGTCCCAATATAAAATCAATAGGTCCTGGTCCTGGGACCTGAGGAATTTCGAACCCTGAAGAATGAGGGCCCCGTAGACAGACCAGTAATTATTTACCTCAGCTTTGGTTCTTTTTGGTACAAATTGCTGTAAGTTTTCTAGATCATCTGGCATATATCTGCAAGAAAGAAAATTAAAAAACAATGGTTACCTTGGTGAATAATGGTCAATGGTTATTGGAATACTAGAATGTTGGGCAATACTGGGTCCCTAAAATTACTGTATTGGCATGTAATTACAGAATCGGCACCAGATCAACCCTTGTTTTGAGTAAAAGTGATAATATTTGTGTTTTATATGATGCAGATAGTCTTGACAAAAATATCCATCAGTAGTTTCAAAATGAGATTACCAAAATTTGCTTTATTTAAGCTAAGAATGGATTGTGAAACCGAGGCCTTCAGCTTCTAATTCCTGAGAAATTCTTTTAAAATGTAACCTATTTTAGAAAATTTGTGAAGAAAAATACTTTAAAAAGGACTATTTTTTCACAAATTTTGGAAATTTGGCTTCTAATAATTTTAAATTGTTGGAAACTTAAGTGTGCATGTGCACTGTAGACCATTCGGCTGGTGATCGAGGCCCAAGTTTTTATCATTTCTTGATTCATAATGTCAACCTTTCAACCTTTTCTGGAAATACGGCAGGGGCCCTTAGAATTGGGAAAGTAAGCAGTGTTTTGACTAATTTTAGCAAAATTCAACACGAGGCCAAAATATTCATTTCAGACTTTTACTGGTCATAAAATATAATTAAATGCAAATTAGAATTCTATTTGCCTATCTTTCTTGTCTCTGAATTTATTAACAGCATTTTCTAGCTATGTCTGTGAGAGATGAAGGTTTAGAAATCAATTTGGAAAACATACCTATGGTTCCATTCCTGGTAGCCAAAATCGCCATTGGCTACTAATTTCTGAAGAATTCTTTCAAAAAGTAACCTATTTTAGCAATTTTGTGGAGAAATACTTTAAAAAGGACTATATTTTCACAAATTTTGGAAATTTGGCTACAAATTATTTTAAATTTGTGGAAACCTAGACACCATTTTTATATCTACACAAGTTACAAATATGGTAGGTTACGAATATTATCATTATCCGTTGGGGGAAAAAAATGCTTTGTTGCATTTACAATGGGCCAAATTTGGGCTCCAAATTTGCTTCAGTGAAATTCCTGAATGCTATCATTAAATTGACAATAACTTAAGTACGCATGTACTTTAGACCATTTTGCTGGTGATTGAAGCCCCAGTTTGTATCAGAGGGCACGGTGGCCTAATGGATAAGACGTCAGTCTTCAAATCCAGGGTCTCTCACCGCTGTGAGTTCGAGTCTCACTCGGACCACATGTGGGAAAGTGAATTTTCCTTACCGTTGGCCTTTACTGATTCACCTGGTATCAGTATAATGGACTGGGGGAGTGGTACGTTTGTCTGTGGCGTACTGACTCTGTGAGCTAGCACGGTAAAGTCGCCCTGAGTGCGCGCTAGTACAAGGCAGACCATACAACACACTCGCACTTCACATGCATACACAAAAATTGTTCATAGATTAATCCATAGAGATTAATTAAATAGTTCTCGTCGCGAATAGCTGAAAAATTGCTGATGCGACGTTAAACAACATTCAACCAACCAACCAACCCAGTTTGTATCACTTTTTAGACTCATCATGCTTGCTGTCATTAGTCACAGGGATTTTTCTGGGTATCCACAGGGTACGGTAAAGGAACCCATTACCAATGCAAAAAAACATGCATTTTCCCTCCTTTTAGTAGTAAAAATTTCCAAATTGGCTACAATTATCAATTTTAAAAAAATCACAAGATCATCAACATTAGGCTCATTATTTTGCTGTGAACTCTGATATAATTTTTTAATTACAATGACCAGTATTAAATTGGTCTAGAATTTCTAATATGTTGTTGTGATTTTGTCTTTGTCAAGAGTTTTTTTTCCAATTTCATCCCAAGTTGGCAAAAAAAATCCCTGTTAAATTGACAATAACTTACTGTCTAAGACCAGCTATGAGGTTTCTCTTTTCAGATTGTGAAAGTGATTTTAATTCATGTTTCTTCTGCTTTGTTGTTGTAGAACCTTTTGTACCTTTAGGCCTTCCTCTCTTACTTTTTGTAAGTTCTGCCTTTGCACTAGGCTGCATAATGATTTGTCCACTACTGTGTACTCAAATGTATATCTGTAAGAACATAACAAAATCAACCTGTATTTAACTGTATTTATTCAAATGATTGACAGATTGAATTGGGTTTCATGTCACCTTCAATAATATTTCACTTATACTGAGATGTCACCAGCTACAAACCTGTGTTAAAGGCCACCTCTATGTAGAGCCACCTGCTTATAAAGGCCAGTAAAGCTCTTTATTCATATTTTGAACCTGTATATAGGGGCCACCTTTACCAGTTCCCTTTTGTGGCCTTTATAGACAGTCCTGAATGAGGTTGGAATGCACAAATTCTTTATAGACAGGTTTGACTGTATATGTGAAGTGGCTGAAATATTTATCCTTGACCGTCCGTGATTCGAGACTCTAATAGAAAACGAACTAAATTTGCGAACGCAACAAGAATTTGAGCGCTGAAAAATAGACAAACGATTTTTCTGGATAGTTTCACAGTAAATACCCTAATTTTGTCTTTAATGCATGAAATCGTCACTGCAGAGACGATACTCGCGTATAATAACTGAAAACAAAAATGGCCTCGAATCTTAGGACGCTCTCGATTTTAGGACGGTCGACGATACCTTTGCTTTGCACTCATGGGAATGTGCAGGACAATTTCTTTAGTATGCCATGCCTACCTGCCACAGATATTGTTTTTAACGTTCCTTCCGCTGCACCAAGAGACTTCCATTTTTAAATGCTAGAGTGCTAGGCAAAAGAACTTCTACTTGTACTTCCATACCATTGATCTGCAAAGGGAATCCCATATTGCAGAACCATCATTATCCTAATTTTTAGCAATCATTTGGCTCATATAAGTAAATGCATAATAATTTTTCTCATGTCAAATTTGTAATCATAAAAATATTTCCGTGTTTGCATTCCCTCAGATAAAGGTAAATGTTACATTATTTTTGTTATCGCAGTGTCAAGTGCCTGTGCCCAGGTGAGCTAAATGTCATGATGGTCAAAAGAAAAGCAAGTTCAGCAACATGGATTTTCTTTGGAAGGAGGGTTTCAAGAATTAAGGCTAAAATTTATGGAATCAGCACATGCTTTTTAGAAAATATTTGGATACTATACCAAATTAGTCCAAAAAGGCTCAAATGCTAAAAGACCACCTTTATCACTTGCCGCAGTTTCGACATTTGTGTTTAGCATATTGTGGTAACGTCATCGATTTTGTTGGTCTACCGGAAAATGCCGAAGTATTATCGTCATGTTCCGGTGGATGAATCGAGACCGCTGATTGGTTAATGTTAATTACCGAGCCGTCATTGTACTTCAGCTATTGGAAACCAAAATTGTGTGATTGAAATGCTAAAGATTAGAAAAGGACACGTTTAATCCAATAACTATATCGGCTTTCATGTCGCCGAAGGAATCGTTTATTTCACCTTTGAAAGATTGGGACTAAGTGTAAATTGGTGACCAAGAAATCTCGGATTTCTGGAATGATTTCTATGTGAATAATTTCTTGTCGGAATTCTTACGAGCGCCATTTGGGAAATGTAACTTGTAATTGAACGATTTTGTTAGGCTTATTTTAATGACTTCTGACCACTTTTAAAACATGAGTGGTCGTCCACGGACAACTTCATTTGCAGAGGGAGGAAAACCTGGATCTAACGCACCATTTGGAGGCATGAGGACCGTCAGTAAGTTGAAGATAACCTCCATCAGTAGCCAGTTGAACTGGGTCATGAGAACCAATATGGCGGATACTCATAGTGATGAAATGAATGCCTGTCATTTTAGGCTGTAAAAAATGCTTGGTTGGGTTGACCATGATCTGTTTAAATGTTTGATGTATATTGTGTGTGTGATTATGAAATTTTTGCCAACTAAATCCATGATAATTTTTAGATTTGTCCCCAAGATTTTCCATGACTTCCCCCTCCTGAAAAAAATGTGATAAATTATAATTGCTAACCATGTCCATTCATAAAACACTACATAGTTTTACCATTACAAGTCTAGATGTTTATTCATTTGGTGTGATTGCGCACTAAATGAATACCCCCCACTAAACTGCATGTACAATCAATTACTTGACTACACAACCAGACAGTAGACTGGTATAATCCCCAATATCTCCAAATTTTTACTGGAATGTTACACATAAAATCATAAGATATGGGTGAAAATTGTAAAATCTGTGTAACAATAAAAGGTAAAAGTAGGTATGGCAATATCAAACCTAAACTCTAACCCATGACCTCCACAAGTCTTGACAAATTTCTCCTTTCCAATTTGTGTTCAATTACATCAGACATTTAGATGTGAAACTTGTTAAACAAACTTCTTTAGGTGCATGTACTAGGAAGGAACTGCAGGTTTCACAATGATGCAAGTTTTAGACCAGTGTGCAGGTCCACAAAGGGGTAACTTTTTTAGTGAAAATGTGACCTTCCTCTGTTTAAGTGTGCAAGGAAGGAAAATGCAGGATCTTTATAAGGTTCAACTTTCAGATCCGTCTGCAGGCCCGAAAAACCTCACCTATAACTTTTAAGTGAGAAACAACCTTCCATGTGCATGAGCAAGGAAGAGAACTTTACCAGGTCTAACTTTTTAGACCAGTCCACAAGTCTAAAGATCTATTACTTTAGTGAGAAAACAGCCTTCTTTTATGTACAAGGCTGCAGGATCTTTACAATGTTAGCTTTTACTCTGGTCTGCAGATCCGAGACCTGTCATTTATTATTAAGAAAACAACTTTCCTATCAAATCTTTTACAAGGTTCAACTTACACTCCAGTCTGTGGCTCCAAAAAAACCTGTAACTTTCAAGTGAGAAAATGGCCTTCATACATGCACAATTAGTGATGAAACGATTATCGCCGATAATCGAAAGTTGATCGCTAAATAGTCACGATTTCAATTATCGAGTGACATTTTCAATAATCGATTGTTGCTAGTAAAAGATCGTTCTGTATAGTACGCGTAACCGCCGGAAGAAACTACAAGCAAACAAGAAGACAACAATGGCAGCGCCCGTAGAAGCTGTCCATCATAACCATGAGGTGGCGGGCGATCTATTGCAACAAGTAGAACGCGAGATCTTTCCCTACCCAGGATAAACGAAAAGCAAAGTTTGGAACTATTTCAGATTTTATAAATTAAAAATACTGAAACTACTGTAATGGTTTATAAACTTATAAGTTCCAATGATTGATCGGTTTAGTGCGTCCGATTGGTTCCCGATAATCGATTATGAAAATGTTCCGATTGTTCATCACTATGCACAATGAAGGGAACTACAGGTTCTTTACCGTGTTAACAATGTTCAACTTGTACTCCATTCTGCAGTCTGAAACCTGGACGTTAATAGTGAGACCTGCACAATCATGACTCCACATCTTTTTCATTGTGTGATAGATCTGTGACTTCTTGGGTTGTAACTTTTAAGTAAGAAAATGGCCTTCATACATGTACAATGAAGGAAACTGCAGGTTCTTCACCGTGTTTACAATGTTCAACTTGTACTCCATTCTGCAGTCTGAAACCTGGACGTTAATAGTGAGACCTGCACAATCATGACTCAACATCTTTTTCATTGTGTGATAGATCTGTGATTTCTTGGGTGGTAACTTTTAAGTAAGAAAATGGCCTTCATACATGTACAATGAAGGAAACTGCAGGTTCTTCACCGTGTTTACAATGTTCAACTTGTACTCCATTCTGCAGTCTGAAACCTGGACGTTAATAGTGAGACCTGCACAATCATGACTCAACATCTTTTTCATTGTGTGATAGATCTGTGATTTCTTGGGTGGTAATGGACTAGTGGGATTTCTGAGCTACGTATAGATTATAGAGCAGTAGATTTCACTTGAAAATTTGGTGAATTTTCGTAAATCTTCATTAGAAAACATCTGATTTTGTAGATTTGGATCGGTTAAAATTTAACCATATTTTATGTACTTGTCCTCCTACCCGTGGTCTTAGTATGAACTAGACAGGGTTTGTACAGGCCTGGAAAAGTCCTCAAATTTTTAGGTTTGCCCTAAAAAAGACCCTAAAAACAAGTCTGACCCTAGTATGAACTAAAGTAAAGGTTCTACAACTTCCAGCTAGGATGCATATATACCTAGGCTAGTTCTCTATTATTCTGGTCTGTACAACTTTAAACAAACTTGGCTCTGTAAAAGTATAATCCATATCATGCTTGGAAATTCCACACTGGCACTGGTTCATTACCACCAGATTTGTAAAGTTAGAAGATGAACACCAACATCTAAACAATAGCATCAGTCGGTTCTACACCAAATTTGTAGATTCAAACCTACCAGTTGGCTAGTGACACACCCCCTTGTTACCAGAAGGCCTCAAATTAGCTAATTATACATAAATTATTTATCAAAATAGAACTGGTAACCAATAGCTGCTGAATAGCACCTATTTCTGAAATTTTTGAATATTTGTGCCATGTGCAACATTGCCATTTTGTAAAATCCATTTGGTTTCATCAGTCTCGTGCTCATATTGGACCCTAGACACAAAAACTTAATCCTTATTACAGAATAAAAACTGTCTCTGTAAATGAAATTTGAACAGGCTCCAGAGGATGTTAAATGCATATCCCTTAACCCATATTGGGTCCCTGGATACAAAAACTTAAGCATCATCCTAATGTTAGAGTATAAAAACGTCTTTGTATATGAAATTTGAACAGCCTTCAGGGGATTTTTTAATGCATATGGTTTATGGGCCTTGTTTCTGGAAAACTAGTTGCTTAAACGCTGAAATGATCAATACATTATCACTTGAAGGATAGCTCATTCTGGATTTATCTTATAGTAGACTTTATGCTATAAATGAATTAAGATTCTAGGGGTTCTGTGATTGAAAACAGATTCTAAATGAATTTTCTATTAATAGTGGGGATATTTTATCATATCAAGATCCACTGGCAAGGAAATCTGATTATCAAATGATATACGAGGTTGTTTTTGGTTTTCAGTAATCAGGATATATACTTATAATACTGGTTTACAATCAGGATTTACTTTCGCTTATCATCTTCAAAACTATACTGATTATCAAGGTTAGCTCTGGCTCTCAAAAAGTTTGACCAAAAACATTAGCCAGTTTTAAAATTTAGGGAGTCCATTATTAAATTGAGGAGCCAGTGAAACAAATTTGTTTTACCTTTTCATACTTAAAATATAAAAATCAAGAAAAAATCACTGATATTTATCCACATCATAATAAATTGATGAAAAAAATGGAGCAAAATTATTAGCCAATACTGCAATAGCTATTATTTGCAGCCAGAAAACATAAAAATTAGCAATTTGCTAAATTGTGAATGGTAGAGCTAAGTAACCCTGGTTATATTTTGAATAAATATACTGTTCAACTTTTAAATGAATAGCTGAAAAACTTGACATTTATTGAATATTGAAAAACAAAAAAGAAATCAGCTTCTCTGAACCAGAGCTTCAGAGAAACTGTGGCCGTCGTTCATAAGTTCCTCAGACAGAGACTTGTGTAAACCAAAAACTTATCTGAAATTATTTATTGTTTGTTAAATAAATGAAAATCGGTTTAAACTGAAACTGTCAGTAAATCTTCAAAGTCTGAAAACTGTGAAGGGGACATTCCATTTGTTAATCTTGTACCTTCTACTGAAGTTATAATTTATAATGAAAGAGCCTAAAAAGAATAAACCACTGCGGTAGCTCAGTTGGTAGAGTGCTCGCTCTGTAAGTGGGAGGTCGTGGGTTTGAACCCTGGCAAGGTCTGACCCAAGACTTACGTAAGTAGTGACTGTTCTTTCGCCAAGCACTCGGCATTACAAAATGAATGTCGCGGTTCTTTCGGATGGGAACTTAAAATAAACAAGGTCCCGTGTCTTGGTAGGCTTGGCACGATAAAGAACCCTGCTGTATAATGCCATCAGCGCAACACACAGGCAAAATTTCTGCACCTTCGCCTATAGCTGGCAACATCTTGATATAAGTGAAATATTCTTGACTGGGACGTTAAACACCATTACTCAACTCAACTCCAAAAAAGAATAATAAAATTGATCAAGCCGTTTTAGACATGTTTGTGGAAAATAATTGCCATTTAGAATTTAATAGATGGGGAGTACAAAAGCAATGTCTTGCAGAATCAAATACCAAAATTTTGGCCATTTAGATGTCAAAAATAATTTTGCTAAAATCTTACCTATATAGATTTCAGTGGTTGGAACTGTGGATGAGGGATACAAAAGGAAGTCACTGGTTTAGACAAGTTCCACTGTATGAATTTCTGCACTTTTTCCTATAGCTGGTGAAATCTTGATATAAGTGAAATATTCTTGACTGGACTGTTGGACACCATTACTCAATTGTATCAGTAATAAGTTATTAATACCAGTTCTGTAGCTGGTGACATCTCAATATAAGTGAAATATTCTTGACTGGACTGTTGGGCACCATTACTCAACTCTATCTGTTATTAGTTATTAATACCAGTTCTGTAGCTGGTGACATCTCAATATAAGTGAAATATTCTTGACTGGGATGTTGGGCACTATTACTAAACTCTCTCAGTTCACACTGGCTCAAAATTTTTTGTCCCAAATTTTTAACAAAAGTATAAATTTTAAGTCTTCTAGAACATATTTTCTATTTAGAGATCAATTTTTTTGTCGCAACTTCTAAAAAATGTCGCAAATTGCAACATTTGCGACTTACAGTGTGACCTCTGACTCAATCTGTATCCGTTATTAGTTATTAATACCAGTTCTTTAGTTGTAATTGGGACTGCTGATAGTAATTTACGATTCACAGTGTGATAGATTGAGTTGAGATTCTAAGTCTACTTATGACTTGTAATATAAAAATGTCTACTGTTATTATAGTGCCATAGGTACTGACGACTATAGTAGAAAATTGAATTATGTGTATGTTCTCATCAAGTCATCATGATAGACACGTTTTGGGTTCCCTTGTCATTTATTAAAGGAGTGTTAGTTAGGGAATCGTTACTCCCACACATTTACACGCGTGTAACACCTCGGATATAAAACACTAGAACATGAATGATTACCTCTGTCAGTTCACATTCATCAATAATTCTAGATAACTGTCTTGGAAGATGTGTTTTTGGATACAAGGTATAATGGGTTAAGGTTTTGAGGTGTGAGGAAAATTTTCGAAGTTAATTTTAACTGAAGGGTAGGATTGAAACACAAGTTTAAGCATAAGTCTTGTAGCCAATCCAAAAAAACCAGGTAGAATTGTGATTAAAAAAGACAAACTTTAACAAGTCTTGTAGCCAATCCAAAAAAAAAACCAGGTAGAATTGAGATTTAAAAAAAACGAACTTTAACAAGTCTTGTACCCAATCCAAAAAAAAATTAGAAAAAGGATAAATGTCTGTAGAATTTCTTAATTACAATACACCAAAAGTGATTACTTAAGTGAACAGATAAAGAGCTATATGTTGATTTTTGATAAACAAAATCCCCATTGGCTACAAATTCCTGAAAAATTCCTCGAAAAAGAAAGCTTATTATAATCAATTTCTGAAAAAACCCTTTAAAATAGACTCAAAATTGTGGGAACCTAGTAAAACATTACGAATGCCTAAAAATCACAATTTGCAATATTGGTGAAGCCCAGCATAAACAGTTAAGTTCAAAGATTTTTTTCAGAGATTTACAAAATTGGGTTTTAGATTTAGATTTTAGAAGTCCAGCATGAAAGCGGGAGCTAAATATTTCATTCACGTACTCACTAGATTGGTTATAGATTATTAAGAGTTAAATACATGTATCATTATTGGCATACATGTATTATTAATAGAATCATCTGTCGGACGGACGGCTTGTGTAATTGACATCTCTTATAATCACTAATCTTAAAATGTCAAAATATCTATCGTATCCATTATTGAAAAATTTAAAAGGAAGTGTTGTTATACGAGTCTCTATGGTGACAGGTCATTTGTTAATTCTTCCTGCCAGTATTAATCTGTAGTGTCTAAATCTATCGACCTGGTCTTAAAAGGAATAAAAAAAATCTTATTGGGAGTCTGGTTATGATGGTTACTAAAGTGTGATAATAGCTTTGCTGCTATCGGGAAATCAAATCTCCCGTCTATAGAAAGTTTTTTTTTATATGTTGGTTTTTGTGAACGGCTGAACGCAGCACTAGCGAGCTTCATCTAGCAGTAGACTATATATGTTTTGATTATTATGTTGTTGCTCGTATTGATTAGCATTTAGCTAGGGGTTTTATTTAACCACAAATGATGATGTGGTTTTTAGTTTTTACAAAATGATGAATGGGGGATATTGTAACGCATTGAATTTGATTAAAAACCTGGAAATGGATTTCTAAAGTAATTGTAATGTTAGAAGTGAGTGAGTGACTTATTGTTTAATCTGCATTATTAGTTCAGAGCTCTTTATTCATAGTCTGTTATAAACTCATAGAATTGATCCTAATGGAATTAATAAACGTCAACTGTCTTATCCATTTAAGTTAAGAAGTTCTGGTAAATTGGGAACTTTCTAGGTTTCCACAAATTTGAAATAATTAGTAGCCAAATTTCCAAAATTTGTGAAAATATAGTCGTCTTTTTGAAGTATTTTTCCACAAATTTGCTAAAATCGGTTACATTTTGAAAGAATTTCTCAGAAATTAGTAGCCAATGGCGATTTTGGCTACCAGGAATGGAAACATAAAATTTTCCAGTCATTCAACCTGGCAAGGCTGGCATCTACATGTGTATGTTTAGATATCTTTGGAAATTTTTCATTTTGACTGTTTGAGGAGGCTTGGTGACAAAGTGCCCTAGAATACAGGTTTAAAGATCACAATGCCCCCCACTGCCTAGGTTCAAATCCCTTTTTGGGACTTGGGCAGATTTTAGTTCTAGAATTTGCTGGTCTGCTTGCTGATTATTGGTAGTTTTCTTCAGGCACTCGGGTTTCCTCCATTTTACCTGAAATGAATGCCTCATAAGTGAAACAATCTGACAGGGCATCAGGCGTCATCAGTTTTGACTTAATGTGTTTTAGGTTTTTCGTTACTGCTTGTGCTTGTTTTAATATTTGTTTTTATTGTTATTTCAGATAAAGATGGAAGCAAGGTCACAACCGTTCTGGCCACGTCTGGAACGGGATCTGATCGACCACACGAAGTGTCATATACTGATGCTAAAGTTATTGGAAATGGATCGTTTGGGGTTGTATACCAGGCAAAACTAGTCGACTCTAATGAATTGGTTGCAATAAAGAAAGTACTACAAGATAAAAGATTTAAGGTATTTGTTTATCGTTTAGTTATGTTTTATACATCGATGTTATTCCAGAAAATTTTGCAAAATTTGAAAATCATGATGACTTGTTATTAGAAATCTGTCGTCTTCTCGGGATAACAGAAAAAGATTGTTTATTTAGAGCTATTCTGATAATGTCAAGCAGTGTCTAGTCTTTTTAAGTTTGTAGACATTTCTTATTTTTTGGCAATTTGTATAGCGGACTAGAAGATTTGTCACAAATTTACAATTTCTAGGAGCAATTTTGGTCAGAATGATCTAAAGATCTTCAAGTTTACACTGACAAATCCTGCCGTTAGGAAAAGCTTATTACCGTAGTTTGTTTGCTTAAGGATGGTGCTTTTCCATACACTCCTATTTCCTCCACTATCTTAAAATTGACTGCCTCATTTAGAAGAAAAAATCAGAAAGACGGTACATTAGAGTAAATTAGTTACTCCACTCCTGATATTTACAGAGATACTTAATCTAATTCTGTCTAGTAACCAGCTTTTGTTCTTCTAGTCTTAAATTTTATATATTTTGTTCTGTTGGTGATGATTTTAAATGAGGATGTTGTTCACAGTTGTGGTGAAATATGCCACATTATTATTATGAATAAATCCCAAAACTTTTAGCTTTTGAGCTAACCAGGTTTATTAATTAGTGCTCAGGAAGTGGCAGGTGCCATTCAATAAACATAACAAGACATGTTATTAATGGTCCACTCCAAGACTTTGAAGACGGTTAATTTGACATTTGAAAGTCAAGGAGTCGCATGGAAGCAGGGTAAACGCTGGGCAACACCAATGTCGCCAATTGCAATTTTTTTCTTTAATTGACGAAAAAATCAGCACTTGGCACATTAATGAAATTGGCGACAAAATTTTCAACTGGCGATTTCCTTGGCGATAGAATTTTCCAACCCAGCATTAACCTTGTGGAAGCACAAATCTGGATTGACATTCGGCTGAACTGGTTTTAGGATAAAAAAAAGTTTTTGATTCTGTTGACTGTATGATGTATTTGTTTTATATTTCAGAATAGAGAATTACAAATAATGAGAAAACTAGAACATCAAAATATTGTAAAGTTAAAGTATTTTTTCTATTCAGCAGGCGAAAAGGTACGTTATAGATAAATGTAATCAATTTGTATATATCAGTAATGTCCAAAAAAATAAAATCCATATGAAAAATATATCATAATAGTTCTCATTCTGTAAATACTTATCACTCCATTTCTTCCACCAACAATTGATCGGCCACTTCTCTCTTAAAACTTTTTCCCAGATATTTATGAAACTTCAAAGGAACAATCTTTTGATAGCGTAGATATGCCATTGGCTATTCATATTTTGATAGTGCACATGGATTTCTAAGAAGAGGTTCATTTTGGGGACTTTTTTATCTGTTCTATAATGTTGCATAAGATTCCTCTAAATGACGATATAGTGAGTCTCATTCTAGACCTATAATCATTATTTAAACTTGTCTGTAACTCTGTCGTTAGATTGTGATCGAACTATAGTGATAGATTTTATGAACCTTCAACCTTGTATATCTATTGATAGGCATTATATACAAAATGATAATTTTATGTATTTTTTGTCTTTTTTCAGAAAGATGAAGTGTTCCTAAATCTTGTATTAGAATATGTACCAGAAACTGTTTATAGAGTAGCAAGACATTACAGTAAATCCAAACAAACCATACCAATATTTTACATAAAGGTATGTTACAGTCATTATGTCACCCATACCCCTCTCCTCCCTCTCCCCTCCCCCCAGTAAGGTGAAGTGTTCCTAAATCTTGTATTAGTAACAAACCATACCAATATTTTATATAAAGGTACGTTACAGTCAATATGTCATCCCTACACCTCCCCTCTCCCCCTCCCCCCTCCCTCTCCCCCAGTAAGGTGAAGTGTTCCTAAATCTTGTATTAGTAACAAACCATACCAATATTTTACATAAAGGTACGTTACAGTCATTATGTCATCCCTACACCTCCCCTCTCCCCCCCTCCCTCCCCCCAGTAAGATGAAGTGTTCCTAAATCTTGTATTAGTAACAAACCATACCAATATTTTACATAAAGGTACGTTACAGTCATTATGTCATCCCTACACCTCCCCTCTCCCCCCTCCCCCCCCCCAGTAAGGTGAAGTGTTCCTAAATCTTGTATTAGAAACAAATCGTACCAATATTTTACATAATTTACACTCTCATCCCTCCCACCTAACAAGGGGGGGGGGGGGGACAGTAAATCCATACCAAGATTTTACAAAAAGAAACAGTACAGAAATAATGAGTCTTTCCTTATCTCTCACTCCTCCCAGATTTGTAAACGGGACATATACAGTATTTTAGAGGAAATATACCTTTAAAAAATAATTGAGGATGAAACGAGCCCATAGTTTACCACTGCTTTCATGTTTGAAGTTAATGACACCTCACGATATCATTCATATGAATATTTTACAGAAATTTGTTCTACTCGCACTAAGTATAATTATGAGTCTCCAAGTAGTCGAGGTACAAAGTAAAACTTTCCTAGTAGCCAATTAGATGAACATGTCCAATCAAACTAGAGATAGTTACCTATTTAGTTTATAAGTTAGCAGATTGTCAGAAATTTCCCTCTGACTTGTTGATTAAATATTTGATTTGTTATTGTTGTAGCTTTATATGTATCAGCTGTTTAGAAGTTTAGCATATATACACTCACAAGGTGTATGTCACAGAGATATAAAACCACAAAATTTACTCATAGATCCAGAAACTGGTGTTCTTAAGTTAATCGATTTTGGAAGGTGAGTGAAATGGCGATAAACAAGTCCAGTTAAACCTCATTTCATTGCTATTATTTCTAGGTTTCCACAAATTAAAAATTATAAATAGCCAAATTTCCAAAATTTGGGAAAATATAGTCCTTTTTAAGTTACTTTTTCCCCCATAAATTTTTGCTAAACTATGTCATTTTTTTTAAAGGATTTCTCACAAATTAGTGGCCAATGCCAGAAAAAATGGCATTTCTGAAATCAAAGGGGGTTTGGCAATTATTTAAAGACCTTCTCTTTTTCACTTCAGTTACTTCTGACAACCCTTACTCTAGGTTTCCATAAATTTTAAATAATTAGTAGCCAAATTTCCAAAATTTGTGAAAATATAGTCCTTTTTAAAGTATTTTTCCACAAATTTGCTAAAATAGGTTACTTTTTAAAAGAATTCCTCAGAAATTAGTAGCCAATGGCGATTTTGGCTACCAAGAATGGAAACATAGCTTACTGACTGCTTTAATATGAATTGAGGACTGGGTATACTACCAACATTTATACAGTGAAAGATCTTGTTTATATATATATATTAAAGTAGCAGTAGATGATTTGCCATTTTAGAACTTGTAAAACTTAATCAATTGACGTAACGCCAGGCATGCTTATTATGTTGCAACTCTGGCCGCCATCACAGTACCAAAGCAGCATCACGGCAACTAATGATGTCCTAGTGTCAGTGATGTCATTAAATTGCACAATTAGGGCTTAGATTTCATTCTTTTTGTATCTTAATCAAGCAGGTTAGAACATTGTGGGCACGGCTGGTGATATGTCAATTGAGATCCAATCTACTGGCACAAGTATGGGCTACTCTATCAATAAAATACATGTAGCTCAAAGAATTATAAAAAAAAATATTGTGGGACAAGAAAAGGTTAGTCTAAAGAGCAACAATTTCCTCCTTTTAAGTCACTGAAAAGTTACTGCAGCATGTTCAACTTTGTTGAATACATTGCTTCTGTTTTAATTCTTGTGGAAACCATAGGTTTTTTGTCGAGACTGGATGCTTTCATCACACAAAATTTCACCATGTGATACTAATGTGTTACACACTTAAATATGTTTTGATTTTATATTTTCAGTGCAAAAGTTTTAGTGCGGGGAGAGCCCAATGTATCTTACATTTGTTCAAGGTACTACAGGGCACCAGAATTAATATTTGGTGCTACGGACTATACATGTCAAATAGGTAAGTTGTCTTGTATCGGTGTTGCAAAATTTTGAAGAGAAAAATTAACTCCAGGGATAAAGCTGAACTATTTTGAATTTGAGTTTAGGGCACATCTCGTTTCTGGAAAGAAGCTGTAATGTCAGTAAAAAGCTGAAATTCATACAATTAAGGGACCCTGTTACTGGACCCCATCCCTGAGCTGCTGGTCATCAAATCAGGGTCTCAATGACCAAATGGTCTAAAGTACACTTGGATCAGAGCACCTTCCACCACATAGATTTGAATCCCACTCCAGACAAATTCTGATGTTGGAAAGCTTGTTGGTTTACTTACGGAAAGTCGGAGGTTTTATCCAGCAACTCTTGACAGCCATGAACTGTAGGCCTTGGTTTAAATGCAATAATCTTCACTAGGGTGTAAAACTCAAGTACTCCACACTAATCTACTTGTCACTAAATGCCAATGAATTGCTGTAAATTGTCAATGTTTGGCTCTCTAGCATTGATAACCAATGCAGCGTTATCCCTTGTTGAATTGTTTAGGGTTTAGAACATAGTCAATTCACATAATGAAATTAATGAAGCTGCATTGCTATTTTACAGTAGTTGTTCGTAATATAGAGAAATATTGTGTTCTTGACATTGACAAACAAGTTCTTCATATCTTTATTTCAGATGTTTGGTCTGCAGGCTGTGTACTTGCAGAATTATTACTAGGTCAGCCGATTTTCCCGGGAGATAGTGGTGTGGATCAGCTTGTAGAAATTATCAAAGTTCTTGGAACGCCAACGAGAGAACAAATACGAGAGATGAATCCTAACTATTCCGAATTTAAATTTCCACAAATAAAAGCACATCCATGGACAAAGGTTAATTCTCTTGAAAATGTAAAAAATATTCTTGTCCAATGTATAGAACTTGACTTTGGTTTTTGTCAATCTAGATCTCTATTCAGTTCAGTTACGGTGGTAGTTCTTACTAGTCTTCTCAATTGGTTATTGGTGGGGCCTTGATGGCCTAAAGGTCTCGATGCATGTTTACAGAACACAGCACCTCTATTGTCTATTGCATAGGAACAAATCTTACACAGGGTAGATTCTAGTGTGTTTACCATATGTGGGTGGGGTGTGTGATTTTTTTTTGGGGGTGGGGGGCACTGCAGTTTCTCCACCATCCTTGTACTAACTGTCCTGACACAAGTGAAAGAATTTTTAACTAGGGGGTAAAACTCAATCAATTCATTCCTTTGTGACTTTGTGACAGTGTACATCCCAAGTCTCATGACTGTGGTGTAAAACACTTACTCTCTCTTGATGTTGGTTTTGGGAAGCCGGTTTCTACCTGACATTTTACACTGTCACGTTCAAATTGACAACAACAAGTCAAAGAAATAAACACATAAAACAGAATTGCTCAAATTTCAAAGGCTCAACATTTTCTGAAATTTTTATTCTCTGCATCTCAAGTGATGATTACAAATTTTGCTTTAGAGTCTTAAGTAGCATTTGATAATTTATATGGTTAAAATTTTAAAACTGAATTTAATTTTTGTTTCAGGTGTTCCGACCAAGAACCCCACCCGAAGCTATTCAGCTCGTTAGTCGACTTTTAGAATACACCCCATCAGCACGGATATCACCCCTGGAGGCATGTGCTCATACATTTTTTGACGAACTAAGGGATCCGACTTCAAGGTTACCCAATACAAGAGAGTTACCTCCCCTTTTCAACTTTACTCCACAAGGTTTGTACATTTTAATTTGATCATAGCTCACACTTGATTTGTAGTATGATTTCTCAAAACCTAGCAAAAATTGTGTTTTGGTTCCCTTTCACATGACATAAAATATTTTATGTCCCTTTGTACATTGCCATCACTGCTCCAGGGTTCGCACAGTCTTAAAAAGTGCTTGAAAAATGAGTCCTGACTGGAAAAGTCCTTGAAAATGAGTAAAAACAAGCAAAGTTCTTGAAAAGTCCTGGAATTCTGTCACTCTGTCTTGAAAAGTCCTGGAATTTTGAACTAATGAACCTGAAACTTGTGGTAAAAGCACAGCTGCAACGTTTATATGATAAATAAAAAACATTGAATTATCCCTCTTGTCTCGGTCAATATCATTTGTGAGTCTGCGACTGGTAACGGAAGAATTCCAGGTGGTGTTTCAATACAAAAAGGAAACTACAGAGAATAAGATGCACAAAATACAGATTTCAGCGTCCTTGAAAAATGGTCAAAGAGTCCTTAAAAAGTCTTTAAAAAGTCATTGAATTTTGTCGGGCATTGGCTGTATGAACACTGTGCTATCTTTACTTGAGAGTTTAATGGCAAAAGTGTAAATGGGTGTATCTTGCTGCACCTAGCACTTTGCATTTTAGTTTTGTAGTTCATTAGAATTAGGGGAAAATGGAAGGGGGAAAAATGAAGGTCTGTCTGGTAATTTTGAATGAAGTTAAATGTGGGTACCATGTTAAAAATAAAGATAGAAAAATCTTGTTTTCTCAAAACCAAAAGGAAATGGAATTACAAATCTAAGTTTAAATTAAAAAAAAGTCTGTCACAAAGGAAAAGGGGCGAAGGGACTCCTACATTTATTTTTTTGCTGAGCAGAAGTCGTGCTCATATAACTTCCATCCACATTTATGATAACATAAAACCTGAGAATTACTGATTGCATTTTGCCAATTAGTAACTCATTTCATAGTTGCATTTAAATGGATTCCACATTATTTCTGTCATTAACTTGTTCATGTTTTGTCTATTGTAGAATTAGCCATACAACCATCACTTAACTCGACTCTCTTACCTCCCCATGCCAGAAATGTAGACACACAAGCTGCACAAGGACAAACTACTCAGGGAGACACCTCGGCATCTAATCCTGGGGGAGATGCTACTGGGACACAGGGTGCCACCGCTGCCGGGGGCACAGCATGAGAATATATATGATTTTAGTTTAATTGTGATTATATACATAATATATATATATCTGATACAAACCAAGCCCATGTCTGGCTGGCATGTTAGCAATATTCATTAGGAATGATGAATGTGATCGTTGAAATTTTACAACATGAAAGTGACGGTTTTTACCGATGAAATGATGCATTTCGAAAAACGATTTTTTTTGTGTCAATTGACTTGTGAAAGGAATTGAGAGTCTGCCAGACAAGATTATGTGATAAATTTAATTTAAACTTGATAAATGATACAATTCAAAAGCCACACATATACATTGATCAAATTTAGTCTTTGGTCAAAACTGGATGACGGCACAATTGTCGTTCTTATCATGGTGGTCGTGGCACTGCCGTCATCATGGTCGTGGTTGGAGGATATTCTTACCAGTTTTATATGTCGTTGTACGGACAAGCCCATGTTTTACAGAAAATAAGTGACTGAATTTTTTTTTTATCTGATTGAAGATATCCATTTGTGATAACTGGGATTTTTACCGTGAATATTTTCCAGGAGGAGGACGACAGAAAAGGGGAGACAACTATAACCAAATTTTAATGAACTGATGTAGACCTAGGATTTAGATGATGCAAATTATGATGTGACACGTCTTGGTTTTTTAGGGAGGGATTACAGTATCTTATATAATTATTTGTGTTTTTAATAAGGTTAATACAAATTTGTTGTTTAAATATCATGGAGTATCTTCATTCTATTTTTATGACGATGAAGTTTGCGATTGTAAGTTATGGGCTCTGATGTTTTACGTGTGTATGTGCGTGTTTCGCGGCGTGTGAATGGCAGTATGGGTGATAATGAGTACACTTGACAAGGACGATGTGATCGTTTATTTTTTTCGTTTTTAACCCACAAAAAATGTACGTTATGATACAACTGTATATTTATGTTAGGAAAATAATGGGAGTTTTATTACAAAACTTCATAATATTGTACAGTTCAAATGTTAGATGTGTGAACGTAGGTATGGGTGGGTGGGTATGTGATGTGTGTATGCATGCATAATTAGGCAAGCTGGCATTTGCCTGCATTAGAAGTAGAGACAACTATCAAAAGAAGCGCAGCGCATTATAATTTTTAGAGGTCAATTTTCTAAGTGATAAAGATTTTTATTTTGGAATTATGATGGGGAAAACACATGTTTGTTTTACTATTTATAAATCTGAAATGGCAAACTTACACATCATTAAGGAAATGCTTAGAGCATTTTTTTTGTGGAGATGGTTGTTAACGGCAACACTTTTTTCAATCACAGAATTTTAAGTTTCTGTATAAGTATATATATGTATGACATTGATTGGTTGATTGTTAATCGTAGTACAGGTTAGAATTCCTTGGTACTCAAGGGAGAATGTTAGTAAAATAAACAGGGTTAGCTCTGTCTAGCTTAAAGTTGGAGCAAAAAAAATTAGCCAATTTTGAAATTTAGGACACAAATTAATGTGTTAAAACCCAGTGAAAACTATCTAAAAGCGACAAAATATGTTGATCCAAATTTTAATTCTAGTCTGCTGTACAGAATTTTGTTCTTGAGTAACAGTTTGTTTTACTTTTTCATTTAAAAAAGTCAGTGATTTTTAGCTGCCTCATATTGAAATTTGTGAAAATTTTGGAGCGAAAACATTTAATAGCCAAAAAGCAATTTTCTGGAGCCAGAGCTAACCCTGAAATTTTGTAAAATTTACTGAAAGCTCTCTAGATATCAAAACATTTGTTAACGGTATTTTTTTGTATTCAAAGAAAATTTTCATTCTTGTTCAGTATTGATGGAGCTATACGAAGCATGTCTTTAATTAATAAATCTTGAAATTAATTACCTTTTGTTTTATTGAATTATTACTGTTATGGTCTCTTGAGTCTGTCAGTGTTCAGTTTAGAACTGTACTTAGTTAGGTAATCATGATCCAGGTCTTAAAAAAGTAAGGGGCATGTTTACAAACATGGGGTTGACATAAAAACTTTAGACTAATCTAATTAATTTACATTAAATTTGAAAAAAATCAGTATTGAAAACAGTGACTATGAAGGGAAGGGGCACTGGGTCATTTAGCACATTGCCAATTGAGATGGCCTTTTACTGCTAGTTAATGGGGTTTGTCGCCGTACCACGTGATCAATACCTCTTAACGTTTGAGCGGAACATTTTGGAAAATGTCAACGTCACAAATTCCCGGAATAACGTCGTTTTTACGAGAAAACGTCATATTGTGCGATTCCATACCCATTGGAACCAAGCGTTTCACAGACACGTTAGAAGGTATCACGTGGTACAGCAGCGAACCCCATTGATAAAACCTTACATGACTCCTGTAGGAAATGGCCCATTACCATTCTGAAAATCTATTAATAGCTACAAAATGGCCCATAGTGGAAGCTCCCTTACCAATCATTGTTGAAACATCCATATTTATAAATGCATGTCATATAAGTTTTGCAGCCTATGCCAGTTGGTTTCAGTAAAATTAACTATATAATGAATGACAAAAAGAAAAACCAGATTTACTTAAAGATGCAACTAAGACCGAAAAAGGGGCCTTGGTTGGCCCACAGACAGTATTTAGGGTGGGAGAAAATTATTACTGTGGGCCCAATGGCTCAAGGGCCCTTTCTAGATTGAACACTGCAGAGTCCTTAAGATTTAGACTTTGGACATACTCAATATTGTAGCTGCTAGCTTGTCTGCTAAAAATAATGTGGTTTACTATCACTTTATATAACATTTATATAAAATTGATGTTTTAACAGAGATGATTTCCTTTGATATCTTTTACTGACTTTATAGACAAGTCCATTAAATTTTATATTGACCTAATATTATGTTTATCACCCTGACAGTATTATGTTGCCATAGATACTTGGTTGCCAAGGTAACGGCTACAATGTCGAGTACACAACAGACCATAGTTCAACATGCTATATACTGTCATTACATGTACTGTTGAGAAACTACAAATTTAAAAACTAGTTTTGGAATTTTGTTATTTTCTTTATGTAGAGAACTAGTCAAGTTATAAAAGATCTAAATGATAGGGGATGGAAAAATTTATTGTGACACGACTGCCATGATTTTTTCCCCTCACACTATGAAAGAATATATTTATCGTATGCTCTTTTATACTGGTACATTTGTATACCGGTATACGTTTTCACATCTGTTTTGAAGCAATTAGATTAAACTCTGTCACTCTTTTTTAATAGTGTAAATGGTTCTGTCTAGCATGTTTGGGTTCTTGAGTTTCTTAAAAAAGAAATTATTTAAATATGTTCCAGATTCCTTCAATAACTGCCGTTTCAGCACTATTTTTATATTGTATATTCTTTAAAAAATTTCTCAAAATGTAGTTTAAAAACACAAACTGAAGTTAATAAAAAATCTTTCAAAAACTGCCAAATGACCACTAGTATGCACATGTTTATTTAAGTTCCTAATATTCTTTGAAAAAATCTTGTTTTTGACAAAAATGTAATATAAACATGACCTAAAGTTCAAGAATCTTGCAAAAACTGCTATATTAGCACTGTTTCATATCATATCGATAGCACAAGTTTATCAGAGTTACTAATATTCTTTTAAAAAAATCTTTCTTTCTCTAAAATGTAGTAAAACATTTTACTGAAGTGCCAGAATATTTCAAAAACTGCCATATGACCACTATTAAGTATCATACTGATAGCACATTCTTGGAAAAAAAATTATTTTGCAAATGTAGTAAATAAAAAAAACACAACCTGAAGTTCAAGAATCTTATAAAAACTGCCATTTATGCACCGTTTTGCATTGTATTGAAAAGTATTGAAGCACACACTGTGAATTGTTTCTTAAGGTAGACATATCATTCTATTTCATCACTACAAAACAGTTGTAAGATTTTGAATGACTGTATGAGTGATTGTTAACATAGGACTAAACATTTCTGCCATTTTTGAAATTTCTTAATTTGATTGGCATGTATGTAATTAGTAGTATGATAAGAAAAGAGAAAAAGATTTTTTTATGTTGCACTTAAAATTTTACATGTGTGTGTATGAGTTACAGTATGTAACTTAATTTCATACATGCATTAATCTACTGACTGAAAGATTAGTCGCTCTAGTGTTTAAACTTTTAACCAGTTGATAATTTGATCAATCCTGCACAACCATTTCTGCCTGTCAAAGTTTTGTCAGAGTCTTTAAAATATGCTACCACCATTATTAGTCTATTTGCTAAAATTTTAGCCGGTTCAGTGTTCAAAATTTTAACCATTTTAGATAAACAAACCCTGCACTTCTACTTCTGTCTGTAAAGTTTTAGCTTCACATTTTCTTTTAATTTGTTAAATGTGTCACCACTATTATGAATCAGTTGGCTGAAATTTTAGTCACTCCAGTATTTTAATCAGTCTAGATAATCGAACCCCACACCAATATTTCTGCCTGTAAAGTTTCAGTTTTACCATTCTCTGTCATGTCATTAAAAACTTAAAGTGTGCCACCAATATTATGAATCTATTGGCTGAAAATTTAGCCGCTCTAGTATTCAAAATTTTAACAAGTCTAGATAAAGAAACCCTGTACTACCATTTTTGCCTGTAAAATTTTTAAATTGTTTCTGTCGAGTCTTTAAATGTGCCATCACTATTATTAGTTTATTTGCTGAAATTTTAGCCATTCCAGTGTTCAAAATTTTAACAAGTCTAGATAATCAAACTCTGGACTAACATTTCTGTCTATCAAAGTTTTACATTGTGTCCATTGAGTCTTTGAGTGTTCCACCAGTTTTTATAGAACTTGGAAAGTACTGGCTCTTAGTTCAAATCCTTGCACAGACTAAAAAAGTTTACAGTCTTTCAGGTTTTTAAATGTGCCTGCACTTGCACAATCTTGGCTCTTAGGTTTTAGCAAAAATTAAATAACACAAAACTAGAATGAAATTTTTTACATTGTCTGTCAATTCTGCAAATGTGACACCAGTTTTATTGAACTTGCACAGCACTGTCTTAGTTAAATTTCGTACACACAGACTGAATTGAAATGTTACATTGTCTGCCAGGTCTTCAAATTTACTACCAGCTGTTATTATTGAACTTGCACAATTTTGACTCTTAGTCTTAGTCAAATTTCTTACACATGTGGACAGAATGAAAATTTTACATTGTCAAGTATTCTGTCAAATCTTAAAATGTGACACCAGTTATTAGTTAACATGCACAATCTTGGCTGTTAGTCAAATTCCTTAAAAATGGTCAGAATGAAAAATTTATACATTGTCTGCCAAGTCTTCAAAATTAATGTGCTGCTAATTAAAAACATGTAAATTACATGAGTGTAAGAAAATTAACTTGGATACATTTAGCAGTTGACTAAACTTGTAAAATATTTTCGGGGCATTATTACCTCTACCAGGGTATGATATACATGTAAAAGTGACTGTAAAATGACCTGTACAACTTCAAAAATAAAACGCTCAATAAAGATTTTATTGACAAGAGTTTACCGAATTGATGCATTACCTTGGATATTGTTTTAAAATTATTATTTATAAATCTATTTAGCTAGAAGTATAGATTTTAAATTGACAATTAGGGTACTATCGTACATGTATGAAGGTTTGTAAAAATGCAGTCAACTTAAGTCAATGATACTGGTAAAATGTCAAAGTGTTTGTAATGTTTCCTAATTGGTGCATTAATTACATATGAAATCATTCTGAAATTATTTAATAATCGTTCTGGCTACACAGTCAAATTTTGTTCACATAAAATTAATGTTAATTTCACAATTTCAGGCGCAGTTGAATCGATAAAATATTACAGAAATTTGGAAATATATTCCCTTTATTTACTCCCCGCGACAAAAACAGGAAACAATAAAACAAAAATGGGAAAGTATCAAACTAATATTTGATTGAATTATAATTTTGCATATATGTTATTTTTTATTGCTTTGTAACAGTATGAATGATCTGAATAAAAATATGAAAGACAAAAAAAAAAAAATTTCACATGAAATTAACATGAATCGAGCTTTTTGGTTAAACTCACAAGAACATTTACACAAATTAATGTGAATTTCAGGTAAAACAAATGTTGGCTGTCTAAAACAAAAATAATTTTTATTGAGTAATTTTGTTACTGTATGAAGGTAGTGAAAATGCAGTCATCAATAATGTCTATGTTTAACGTTTCCTTATCGGTAATAAATAAAATATTTTAGATTATTTTGTCTTCGTTTCTCTGTAGTAAAAGCAGGCCAACTAAAGATGGAATTCACCAAGTTTAGAAATTTTATTTTCCTCTCTTAAATTCAACAACAGGCATGATTTGCAAAGCTATAGAGATCCAGTATAACAAGGTTTTACCGTAATCTGGCAGTGATCAAGGTGGCATCGGTATTGAGTGGCATTATAACAAGGTTTAACTAATGTCGCAGTGATCAAGGTGGCATCGGTATTGAGTGGCATTATAACAAGGTTCTACTGTAAGGTCGCAGTGATCAAGGTGGCATCGGTATTGAGTGGCATTATAACAAGGTTTAACTGTAATGTCGCAGTGATCAAGGTGGCATCGGTATTGAGTGGCATTATAACAAGGTTTAACTGTAATGTTGCAGTAAACAAGGTGGCATCGGTATTGAGTGGCATTATAACAAGGTTTAACTGTAATGTCGCAGTAAACAAGGTGGCATCGGTATTGAGTGGCATTATAACAAGGTTTGACTGTAATGTGGCAGTAAACAAGGTGGTATTGGTATTGAGTGGCATTATAAAAAGGTTTAACTGTAATGTGGCAGTAAACAAGGTGGCATTGGTATTGAGTGGCATTATAACAAGGTTTAACTGTAATGTGGCAGTAAACAAGGTGGCATTGGTATTGAGTGGCATTATAACAAGGTTTAACTGTAATGTGGCAGTAAACAAGGTGGTATCGGTATTGAGTGGCATTATAACAAGGTTTAACTTTAATGTGGCAGTAAACAAGGTGGCATTGGTATTGAGTGGCATTTTGACAAGGTTTAACTGTAATGTCGCAATAAGCAAGGGGGCATAGGTATTGAGTGGCATTATAACAAGGTTTTATTGTAATGTGGCAGTAAGCAAGGTGGTATCGGTATTGAGTGGCATTATAACAAGGTTAAACTGTAATGTCGCAGTAAACAAGGTGGCATTGGTATTGAGTGGCATTTTGACAAGGTTTGACTGTAATGTGGCAGTAAGCAAGGTGGCATAGGTATTGAGTGGCATTATGACAAGGTTTGACTGTAATGTGGCAGTAAGCAAGGTGGCATCGTTATTGAGTGGCATTATAACAAGGATTTACTGTATAGATGGTTAGATATATCTGATCATTTTGTAAGGTACTAATCTTACCATTTCCTTCTATTAAATTCCTTATAACTATTTATTAATTTCTATCATGATATTGCAGAATTTATATAGGTCAATTTTATCTGGTTTTGAATGTTTAGGTAATATTTTATTTAAGCTGTATGATGATAATGTATTATTGAACAAGGAAAATCCACAATATTGGCAAATGATCTTTTTCTTTGAAGAAATTTTTGTTCTATACAAATGAACTTAAAATACCATTAGGATAGACAGATATTTTTTTTACCTTTTTTCAATTTTCAAAACAAATTCGCTCTTGGTAATTGCATTCAAAATAAATTAAGAGAGAAGTGAATTTTTTGTGTGGGATGATAAAATTTTTCATCCCCTAAAATTTACAATGGTATTATATAGGTCTTTTGATACGGATCATTCCATAGTTCTGTTATAGTGAAATGACTTTTGATAGTTTGGAAAGTAAGGGATTTAAAATAGAAAGTAGTGGGTGCATTTGTGTAGAGTGACATATAAAATATTTCACCCCCTTCAATTTGTAATGTTGTGATCTAGGTCTGATTTTGGATCATTCCATAGTTCTATTGGTAGTAAATGTGGATAGAATTTTTTGGGAAGTAGAAGGTTTTAAATATGAGTATGTAGAGAGAAGTGAGTGTATATTGTCCAGAGTGACATAACATTATTTACCCCCTCCCCCCCTAAAATATGTAATGGCATGATCTAGATTGATTTTGGATCGTTTCATTGTTCTACTGGGGTATAATGGTGTAGTATGGTTTGAAAGTATGAGTTTTAAATATATTTTAATAGAGAAATGAGTGTATTTTGTGTATTATGACAAAAACTTTACCCCTACAATTTACAATGGTATGATCAAGATCTTCAGGTATTGGACCATCCCATTTTTCTACTGGGGTTATATGGTTTATGGTTAGTTGAGTAGGATGTCTAGTTGTGCACGGCACATTGTGTATCTTGTAGGGATATGTTACATTCATAATTGCTGGTACCTGATTTATGGCAGGACAAAAGTAGATTTTACAATGTTTAGGGATTTGCATGTAGTTGTCACACCTTTTATTTGTAATTTTCTGCCTAAAATGTAAAATAATGAAGTGACAATATTTAAATAAAAGTTGTTTATATAAAGGTTGAAAATATCAAATTGGTACCAATATTTCAAAGGTTTGTTGTTGCTTTTAAAAACAAAAATTATTTTTCTGTGTGAATGTTCTAATTTAAAATAAAGACATTAAAACCAAAATGAAGTCTTCTAAAACAACTCATATAATTCCTCGATTTCTAAAAATTAATTTTCAAATTTGCAAGGTAATTGACATATCGCGGACCACGCCCACAATGTTCCACACTTGCCGCCATCACAGTACCAAACCAGCGTCACGGCAACTAATGACTTACTAGTGTCAGTGACATCATTAAATGGCGCTATTTAGGCCCAGTTTTCATTCTTTTTTTGTGTGTAAATCAAGCATCCGGCCATTTGACGGAACATTGTGGGCGTGGCCTGCGATACGTCAATTGAGGGAGTTAAAATCTTGGTTAAGAAATACTTATGAACTACCAGTAGATATTTTTGAAATACACGGCAAGGTTATACATTCATTTAAAAATAAATTCGTTTTGAAATCAGTTTGTTAAAGTTAATTTGCATAATGCAGGTTTTTAAAAAGCAGCTTGATGGCATATACATCATTACCCTACTCCATTTCATCATCCCAGAGCTGAACACCTTGATATAAGTAAAAGAATTTTGACTGGAGCATAAAATACTCTACTCTATTCCACCATCCTAAAACTGACTGCCTTGAAAGAATCTTGACTGGAGCTTAAAACAATTATTCAACTCCTGAAAGAATCTTGACTGGAGCTTAAAACAATTATTCAACTCCTGAAAGAATCTTGACTGGAGCTTAAAACAATTATTCAACTCCTGAAAGAATCTTGACTGGAGCTTAAAACAATTATTCAACTCCTGAAAGAATCTTGACTGGAACTTAAAACAATTATTCAACTCCTGAAAGAATCTTGACTGGAGCTTAAAACAATTATTCAACTCCTGAAAGAATCTTGACTGGAGCTTAAAACAATTATTCAACTCCTGAAAGAATCTTGACTGGAGCTTAAAACAATTATTCAACTCCTGAAAGAATCTTGACTGGAGCTTAAAACAATTATTCAACTCCAACAGCCTGACCACCTCATTATAAGTGACTTGACTGGTTCTGAAACACCATGACCTCGCTCGACTTGTGACCTGAACACTGTAGTAGATTCTCTGATCTCAGAATATATTGTATAACATTTATACAGAAATATTATGGAATGTTTTTTTTTAACAAGAAGTATTTTGCATGTAAAAGAAAACAAAATGATTTAGTCAATTTGTACACACAATAAGATTGTTTGTATCTGATGTCAATGGCAAAGATCTAGTGTAAATGATGAAGACTGTTGCATGTGATGTCAGTGGTCCATTGACATATTGGATAGATTATGATTAAAATGTCTGATGTTAATGGCAAAGATTTTATCTATGTCAATGAATATATTGATATCTGATATTAATGTTGAAGATTGTTGTATCGGATGTCTGATGTCATTGTTGAAGATTGTTGTATCAGATGTCTGATGTCAATGTTGAAGATTGTTGTGCCTGATTGCCTGATGTCAATGGTCCATTGAGATGTCAGGTATTTGATATCAATGTTGAAGTTTATTGTATAAGATATCTGATATCAAGGATGATGATTGCTGTGCCTGATGTCGATGGTCCATTGGTATCTTGGATATCTAGTGTAAACGATGAAGATTGTTGCATGTGATGTCAATGGTCCATTGAGATGTCAGATATTTGATATCAGTGTTGAAGAATGTTGTATCAGATATCTGATGTCAATATTAAAGATTGTTGCATGTAAAATCAATGATGAAGTTTTTATCAGATATTTGACTTCACTGATGAAAACTGTTGTATCTGATGTCATTGGTCCAATAATATGTCAGATATCTGAAATCAATGATGAAGATTGTGTTCTATCTGATGTCAGTGTTGAAGATTATTGCATCTGTTATCAATGGGCCGTTGACATCAGATGTCAACATGAAGATTGTTGCTTGTGATGTCAATGACCGAGATTTTATCAGACATCAGACTTCATTGATGAAAATTGTATCTCATGTCATTGGTCCATTGATATATCAGATATCCTGATATCCATGTTGAAGATTGTTGAATCTGATATCAACAGTCTATTGACAGTTTGGATATCTGATATCTAAAGTTGAAGATTGTTGATGTCAATTGCAAAAATGATTGTATTAGATATTTAATATCAATGAAGATTGTGTTATCTGATGTCAACGGTCCATTGATATACTGGATATCTGATATCAATGTTATGGATGAAGACTTGTATCTGATGTCATTAAAGATGTGTTGCATTTAATGTCAGTAGTCCTTGGAAATATCTGATACTAGTATCTTAATGAACATTGTTGCATTTGATGTCGGTGATGAAGATTGATTCATTAGATGTCATTGATGAAGTACATATTTGCTGGTCCCAGTATATAGGTATTTGTAATTATGCTACTTAAAAAGTGTAAGAATTTGTTAAAGCATCACGGGCGTGTCCTGACACACCTGTATTGTATCACGGATGTGTCCTGACACACCTGTATTGTAAAACGGACGTGTCCTGACACACCTGTATCGTGTCCTGACACATCTGTATTGTATAACGGACGTGTCCTGACACACCTGTATTGTATAACGGATGTGTCCTGACACACCTGTATTGTCTGACACACCTGTACTGTCTATTATTATACACCTGTATGTACTATGTCTATCTATCTGTCACTGGTATCACCCGAGTCTGGTAGTAAGATGAATGACTTAATACTATCATTTGATGTGACCATGTGAAGAAGAAGAAGAATGGAAGTTTAATATTAAAGGTTTTATGATCCATATAGTTATGTTGTCATTAATTTGAAGTCCAGTAATTATGTTGACCCTTGGTGGTGATGACCTCTGCGGTAACTCAGTTGGTAAGAGTGATTGCTCTGTAAGTCGGAGAACATAGGTTTGAACCCCGACCAGATCTGACCCAAGACTTAAAACTTGGTAATGACTATTCCTTTGCTAAGCACTTGGCATTAAGAAATGAAAGTTACAGTTCTTTCGGGTGGAAACTTGAAATAAACGAGGTTCCGTGTCACGGTGGGCTTGGCACGCTAAAGAACCCTGTTGTATAAAGCCATAAGTGCAACACACAGGCAAATTTCTGCACCTTTTGCCTATAGCTGGCGACGTCTTGATATAAGTTAAATATTTTGGATGTTAAACATTGCTCAATTCATGGCCCTTGATGGCTCAGTGGTCTAAAAGAGAAGTAGAGTTGGGTAATGGTATTTAACGTCCCATTCAAGACATTTTCACTTATATCAAGACGTTGCCAGCTATAGGCGAAGGTGCAGAAATTTTGCCTGTGTGTTGCGCTAATGGCATTATACAGCCGGGTTCTTTAGCATGCCAAGCCCAGATTGACACAGGGCCTCGTTTATTTTAAGTTCCCATCCTAAAGAACCGTGACTTTCATTTTGTAATATCGAGTGCTTGGCGAAAGAACAGTCACTACCTACTTTCGAGTCTTGGGTCAGACCTGGCCGGGGATCGAACCCACTCCCTCCCACTTACGAAGCGAGCACTCTACCAACTGAGCTACCACAGTGGTTCAAAAAGAGGGGTAGAGTTGAGTAATGGTATTTAGCATCCCATTCAAGACATTTTCAACTAGGTGGAGGCAGTCAGTTATGGGATGGTGGAAGAAACCAAAGCCTCTTGAGAAAATCAATGACCATGACCAAGTGAAGGGAGAATCTTTCTCACATTAGGATCTGTATGTTGTCATTATTATTAAATTATGAAGGGACTGTGTGATAGCCCTTGGTGGCAGAGAGCACTGGTGGTTCAGTTGGTAGAATGCTTGTTTCCTATATGGAGGTTTGGGTTCGAACACTGGGCGAGGTCTGACCAAGACTTGAAAATACAAGCGTCTTCTTTCGCCAATCACTCTGGAAAGTCACGGGACTCTTTGGAATAGACCTTAAAAACTGATTTCCCATACCACTGAAGACAAAAACCTTTCCCTACACATTGATTGCCCTGTACACTCTGAAAAGGTCAAAATTTCTGCCACTTCGCAGATAGATAGTGATATAAGTGAAATAATTTAGACTGGGACGTGATATAATTGAAATATTTTAGACTGGGACGTGATATAATTGAAATATTTTAATATTTTAGACTGAAACGTGATATAATTGAAATATTTTAGACTGGGCGTGATATAATTGAAATATTTCAGACTGGGATGTGAAAATTCAAGCAAAAAGTTTTGGTGACAGAGGTACAAAGCGTGTCTTGGTTCAAATTCCACTGAACAAATTTTATTGTCAGAATTTTTTTGTCAGTTCACTTGCTGAAGGTTGGGGGTTTTCTCCGGGCACTCTGGTTTCCTCCATGTCTGGACTGACCACCAAGAATCTTGATTGGGACATAAAACTCCAAGCCTTGCAGAAGCATCCTTATTAAGAGGTTTATATAAATGTGGTCGTACAACAACGTGATAATAGCCGTAATTAGTTACAGCATTGCACTTACGAAATTTGTTTGGTTGATCAGTGCTAATGCTGATCCTAGAGATTATATTAGCTCACTGGGCGAAAGGTCAAAAACAGCAAATGCTTTTTTGTTCATTGTCTGCCATCTTTTGTTCCATCCTTTGCCGTCTGTAAACTTTTCACCTAAACGACTTCTTTTCCGGAACTAATATTGATTGATAGAAGGGGTTTACATCAAACTCAAGAATATTTCACTTATATCAAGACATCACCACTTTTGTTGATGGCAATGTGCAGGGAGAGGTCTTTTATGTGCTACACCCAGAGGCGTATCCAGAATTTTTCAAAGGGGGGGGGGGGGGGGGGTGCGTATAAAGTGAGAGTCGAAGGCTCGAACATTCTAGGGGGGTCTTTTTTTTGAAAAAAATGGCGCAAAAATCCTGCATTCTTGTGCAATCTGAGCTGCATCAAAGAGGAAAAAATCTTTCATTCAAATGCCTGTATCATAGTATGAAAAAAAATGTGACAATAGGTGTTATTAGCGACATAAAGGGGGGGGGCCGTACGCCCCCTACGCCCCCCTCTGAATCCGCCCCCGACACCTGCCATGACACGGGGCATCGGTTTTTAAGGTCTCTTTCGAAGGAATCTGTGACTTTCATTTCTAAATGCCGAGTACTTCGTGAAAGAACAGCAACTACCTATTCCCAAGTCTTGGTCATACCCCCAAACGGGGTTCGAACCCATGACCTCCCACAAACGAAGCGAACTTTCTACCACCGAGCTACCGTAGTGGTATCCCGGAAGCAGTAAACCCATGACAACAAAACCATGGCAAAGGTGGTGCAAGACCCGAGCCATTGCAAAGCTGGTTGATCTTGACCCATCAGTCAAGGTCACAATGACCTATATTAAAATCTTTACACATCTGCACTCAACATGAACCAAATTGTCTATGGAACTTTTAGTTTAATTAAAAATCATCAGAACATGAAGGATGTGTAAAGTTGACAATGTGTATTGACCCTGACCTATATTTCAAGGTCATGTTGACCTGAAGTTTAAAAAAAACATTTTGTTATGTACTGAATGTCCTAGAATCTTTAAACATCATATATAACATCAGCGTAAAAACTTCTTTGCAAAGCTGCTTGACCTTGACTTATATTCAAGGTCGCAGTGACCTTCATTAGAAAATGCTTTAATTTTCTTGATAGAACCAAAGTATTTAGAAATTTTAAACTATATATAAAGCAAGCTGCAAATAGTTTAATACTGTAGGTGCGTATGGCTTTTAACAGCAATTCATTCACTCACCTGCTTCATATTAAGTATCAACACATGAAAGTCGTAAGTTTTAAAATCTGGTTAACCTTGATCTACAAAGTCACGGTGACCTGAGAAGTCTTGTGAACAAAAAAGACAAGAAGTTTGGAACATACTCGGCATCAGCGCATAAAGCTTGCAAAATTTCGAAAATTTGTTTGACTTTGATCGACATTCAAGAATTAGAGCATGCATGTTTGGCAGTTCAAGACATCTCGAACCAAGATCATGGCACTTAGAGTATGCATGTCTGGCAGTTCAAAACATCTCGAACCAAGATCATGGCACTTAGAGTATGCATGACTGGCAGTTCAAAACATCTCGAACCAAGATCATGGCACTTAGAGTATGCATGTCTGGCAGTTCAAAACATCTCGAACCAAGATCATGGCACTTAGAGTATGCATGTCTGGCAGTTCAAAACATCTCGAACCAAGACCATGACACTTAGAGTATGCATGACTGGCAGTTCAAAACATCTCGAACCAAGATCATGGCACTTAGAGTATGCATGACTGGCAGTTCAAAACATCTCGAACCAAGATCATGGCATACATAGAGACTTGAGGTTACAAAAGCTTAAAATACTTTCTTGCAATTAACCAAAAGGCATAGGAACTGGAAACTGCATATGAAACACTAACACATTTGCAAAGCTGGTCAGTCAAGGTTGCCTGTGGATCCAGGCCACGGTGACCCGAAGTAGTTAATCATTTTGTCATCATGAAAATAAAGGTGGAAGCCTTTGAAAAACTGATTGCGTTGAACAAATTCAAGGTCACTGTGACCTGAAGTGGTAAACTGAAAGCTCTAGACACTTGAAACTCGGTATAGAAGAATATCAGTGATTTTGTTTGCAAAGCTGGTTGATCGTGATCCACATTCACGGCCATTGTGACCTGAAGTTGTAAACTGAAAGCTCTAGACACTTGAAACTCGGTATAGAAGAATATCAGCGCTTTTGTTTGCAAAGCTGGTTGATCGTGATCCACATTCACGGCCATTGTGACCTGAAGTTGTAAACTGAAAGCTCTAGACACTTGAAACTCCGTATAGAAGAATATCAGCGCTTTTGTTTGCAAAGCTGGTTGATCATGACCCACATTCACGGCCATTGTGACCTGAAGTTGTAAACTGAAAGCTCTAGACACTTGAAACTCCGTATAGAAGAATATCAGCGCTTTTGTTTGCAAAGGTGGTTGATCATGACCCACATTCAACGGCAGACTAAACAGAAGTAACTAACAAAATCTTTTAACATCTTATCTTAACTGAAATTCTAGCATGCATTGAAGCTTTAAACCTAATAAACGAAGCTCTACCAAGTTTGCAGCTGGTTAACACTTACCCATATTTTAGATTATAGTGAACTGAAATTAAAAAAAAACTTTAAGCATACAATTCTGGTTGGCCTAAAATGATCCACGTTCATAGTCACAGTGGCCTTGAGTGGAGCCATTTTGTCATGAACCGAAAAGTCTATATAGGAAGCTTGAAATTTCATACATAACATCAGCGTATAAAGCTCTAGGTACAAGTTTACAAATCTGGTCGACCTTGTCCCACATTCAAGATCAGTGATCTGAATTGACAAAAGCTTAAAATATCTTCGTGTACTGAACCGACAGGGTCTAGGAACTTGCACTCTTATCAAGTTTGCGAAGACCTACAATCATCGTTGGGACATGCATTATTAAACTTATATCAATGGAGTCAGTTCCTGGATGGTGAAGAAAATCGGAGTGCCTGGAGAACCAATCTTCCGCAAGTGAACTGACACAAAATTATTCTAAACAAATTCCAAACTAACAGAAATATCACAAGTAATTGCCAAATGATGCAATCTGGTGGAATAAAGCGCGGGATAATAAAAGCTTACAATTAACCTTTAGAAATGGTCATAAAAAATTTTCATCACAAGCTTTGACCATTTGAGTCACTTTAGAATATTAGTATTAAGCAATATTTTTAATGTATTAGACTGAGTTGAGTTGAATTGAGAAATGGTTTTTAACATCCCTGCCAAGAATATTTTACTTATTAGTATATCGAGACGTCACCAGCTATATATATAATTATGTGAAGGTGCAGGAAATTTTGAAAATAGTTCCATTTGTACCCTCCACTTAAATTTTAATTTCGACTAAAAAAGCCTGAAACTGATGGAATCAAGCAATTTTGAACATTTCTGTCAAAAATATTTTTTCAAAAATTTTACATAGAATTTAATAGGTTGGGTTACAAAAGGTACTGAACATTGCCAAAATTTTGCCTGTGCGTTGTGTTGATGGCAGCAGGGTTCTACCGTGGCACGAAACCTTGTTTATTTTAAGTTTCCATCCGACAGAACCTCTGAATTTTAATAACTAAATTAGCGATATCGCTGATTAATCAGAGAAATCTTTAATTATATTTTAATTCTGATTAAACGGTCGATCACATAAACCCGGAAAGTGAATTTTCCTTGCTGTTGGCCTTTACTGGTTGACCTGGTATCCGTATAATGTGACAGGGGGGAGGTGGAGGGGGCGGTACGCTTGTCTGCGGCGTACCGACTCTTGTGATCTAGCTCCTCAAGTAAAAGTCGCCCTGAGTGCGCCCTAGTACGAGGCAGACCATAAACACACTCGCACTTCACATGTGCATACACGAACATGTTCATAGATTAATCCATAGAGATTTATAAAATAGTTCTCGTCGCGAATAGCCGAAAAATTGCTGATGCGGCGTTAAGCAAAATTCAACCAACCAACATAATTTAATCAGATTACTTGATGAGCCCGAGGCTATTTTTCAAATAGGAATTGTCTCCCTTTAATCATACTCTATCTGCTTGAAAAAGTATGGCTTTTGGGTAAAATTGTAAAATAGTGGGTTTTAAGTTAGAACTGGCCATGGTATTTGATGATAAAATGATGTCTTCTAAGTGGGTACGACAGATTTTTAATTGCAAAATAGTCATCTAAATTTGAAGAGGATTTGAAGCCAAAGAAGCAAGATGCTTACAAATAAATTGTTGACCTATGGATATTGCAAGACTAAACTTGTCGGGGCTTTCAGAAAGTTTAATGGACGTCATCACAGTATTATTGATAAGTATTATGTCCCTGTGTCCGGGATTCCCCTGGGTATATTTGAAGTTCCCATGCAGTCATTCCAAAATGCTGTCTGACCTCGGACATGTCTCACCGGGTAAAAAAGCATTGCGGTCCGATAAAAAAATCCGTATTTCCAGTCCGCATGTCCCGTAGGAATTTAAATTTTGTAAACTCTTCTATGTGACCAAGATAAATAACATGCGTGATGTAGTGAAATGTATCCACTTGAGGTTTTCGTTCTGGTAAAAAAATCATCAGGTCTGGCAAAAAAACAAGTTTTACCAAACCGAATGTCCTGTAAACCATTTACAAGTTTCGCAATGTCTGAGTTCAATAGTACCATGTTCCTTTCACTCTCAACTTTGCCTACACACGTGGCGGGTGTATTGGCTCAACATGAGGTAATTCCCCTTCCGGAGCACCCGGCCTCACTTCCCTGGCGGGAGTTCACTTGTTTAACTTAATTTGTTAGTTTCAAAGTTTTTACTTTGCTTCTGGGTTGTAATTCGGACATGGATTGGTATGTTTGTTTTTAATTTGAACGCGGATATTTGATGACAGAATGTCGAATTGTGCCTACTAAGTCCATGATGGTACAATGGTGGTCTGTAAGTTTGAACGGCCATTATTAATTGTTAATCGGTGCCTTAGTTTGAACTGGCATTTGATTGAATGCAAAATCGTGCCTTATTATAGTTTTATCAATTGTTGATGGAAAAATATGGTACTTCGGTCCTATATTTGAACGGGCATTTGGAGGTGGCTAAATCGTGTCTCCTAAGTTTCAACGGTGGTAATGGATGGTAGCAAAGCTATCTCCTAGTTTGAACGGGCACTTTCAAAATGGCACAACCTAGCCTCTTAAACTCGAGAGGTCGTATTTGGTGGCAACGCGACCTTTTTTTGAACGGGGACTTGATGGCAAAATTATGCCTCCTAAAGTTAAATCGTCGTATTTGATGGCAAAATGAACCCTTGGTTTGAACGGGCACTTTGTGGCAAAATAATGCCTTCTAAATTTGAAATGTCTTATTTGATGACAAAACGGCCAGTCTTAGTTTCAACGGGCAGAGTGGCGTTTTCTAGGATTGAACGGCCTTATTTGATGGCAAAATGATGTCTTCTAAGTTTGAACGGGTATTTGGTGAGTAAAATCGTGCATCCTAAATCTGAACAGTAGTATTTGATGACAAAACGATAGTAGTTTGAACGGGTGTTTGATAGCAAAATATTTGATGCTTTAGTTTGAACAGACACTTGATGGGAAAATATATGATCCTTTAGCTTGAACGGGCACTTGATGGGAAAATATATGATCCTTTTGCTTTAACGGGCACTTGATGGCAAAATATATGACCCTTTTGCTTTAACGGACACTTGATGGCAAAATATATGATCCTTTTGCTTTAACGGACACTTGATGGCAAAATATATGATCCTTTAGCTTTAACGGGCAATTGATGGCAAAATATATGATCCTTTTGCTTTAACGGACACTTGATGGCAAAATATATGATCCTTTTGCTTTAACAGGCACTTGATGGCAAAATATATGATCCTTTTGCTTTAACGGGCAATTGATGGCAATATATATGATCCTTTAGCTTTAACGGGCAATTGATGGCAAAATATATGATCCTTTTGCTTTAACGGGCAATTGATGGCAAAATATATGATCCTTTTACTTTAACGGGCACTTGATGCAAAAATATATGATCCTTTTACTTTAACGGGCACTTGATGGCAAAATATATGATCCTTTTGCTTTAACAGGCACTTGATGGCAAAATATATTATCCTTTTACTTTAACGGGCACTTGATGGCAAAATATATGATCCTTTTGCTTTAACGGGCACTTGATGGCAAAATATATGATCCTTTTGCTTTAACGGGCAATTGATGGCAAAATATATGATCCTTTTGCTTTAACGGGCAATTGATGGCAAAATATATGATCCTTTTGCTTTAACGGGCACTTGATGGCAAAATATATGATCCTTTTACTTTAACGGGCACTTGATGGCAAAATATATGATCCTTTTGCTTTAACGGGCACTTGATGGCAAAATATATGATCCTTTAGCTTTAACGGGCAATTGATGGCAAAATATATGATCCTTTAGCTTTAACGGGCACTTGATGGCAAAATATATGATCCTTTAGCTTTAACGGGCAATTGATGGCAAAATATATGATCCTTTTGCTTTAACGGGCACTTGATGGCAAAATATATGATCCTTTAGCTTTAACGGGCACTTAATGGCAAAATATATATGATCCTTTAGCTTTAACGGGCACTTGATGGCAAAGTATATGATCCTCTATCTGAACGGGCACTTGATAGCAAAATGGCAAAATATATGACCCTTTAGCTTAACGGGCACTTAGTGGCAAAATATATGATCCTGTAGCTTGACTGTGACGGGCACTTGATGGCAAAATGGCAAAATATATGGTCTCTTTAGCTTTAACGGGCACTTGATAGCAAAATATATGATCCTGTAGCTTGAACGGGTATAATTGATGGCAAACTTAGTTTATGATCCCTTAGTTTGAACGGGCAAATTGCAAAATGATGCAAGCTCTTAATTTTAGAGTGTGAATTGATGATTTTAAACGGCCCGGCGGCCCTTAGTTTGAACGGACAATTTGCGGTTCTCGATCAATAGCAAATCGATGGTACCTCCTGAATTGTTTTTTACAAAGCGTTGCTGAAGTTTGAACAGGCACTTGATAGCAAAATGGTATTCTTCACTTCGAACAATTAAACGGGTACTTCGAGGTGAAAATTTATAGTCCATCCCAAGTTTGCTCTGCATGTTTAATGGTAAACATTATTAATGGGTGTTTGTATCATGTGATTGGGTCTGGTGTACTACTAATGTCACCCGACCGAATTCTCAATAATTTTTTAATATCTTGAAACAATAATATTCATTCTGCATTTGTTAAAATTTTCTTGATTGCAAATCTTGTTGAAACAATAAAATTAAATTATTAAAATATTAAAATGAAGAATAGAATATGCTTTATGGTTACGCCTCCACTTTAGAATTTGCATTTTATATCGTCACGTTATTGTGTGTTTTATTCCATTTGCACATGAATCGCTAATTGATTAATGACGCAATGTTTACGTCAATGATGATGATTTATTTACAACATGTTGACCTACATTTACAAAACGTGACCCATATTTAAAACACATATATTGTCGGAACTCATCGGACTTGTTCATCCATATAATCAATAAGTGCACAGAACAAAGCTTGATTTTGTTTACTGGGAAGTGATATTTGTTCGAGAGTACTCGCATGCGCAAGTCAGTCAAACAAAATGGCGACAACGAAGCCAGGAGGGAAGACCCATGGGTCGGGTGGATTGGTTACTTTGGGGTGTTACGAAATGGAAAGGACTATTGGAAAGGGAAATTTTGCAGTAGTGAAACTAGCAACTCATATTGTTACAAAAACAAAAGTGAGTACGGAATAGTGGGCGAAACGGGGATAGGTATACCAAAATGTGCAGCATGTCAAATCTTATTTTTCTTCAATCATCGGTTCATATGATGGGAAAATTGTAAACAAAAGGTGCTTGATAAGTCAAATTTTCAAGCTGTTCTTTTTAATAGGAAAGGAAAAAATCGTTTGATAAAAATGAATTATATTTTCAGCTGTATAATTAATACTGTGTATCAGAAAATTATGAATGGTTTATTTGACTTTTTGTCAATTTTTGTTTTTTTCCCTTCTGTTTGTATCTTGACTACTGTCAAGAGTTCCTGTGTTTGTGACAATGACTTGTACTAGCTTATAGAACATTTCAAAGAAAATCTATAAAGTAAGTACTAGTTACAATGAAAAATTTCTCTTCCCTGACGTTGGGAATTGAAGAGAACACTGACCAGTCACATATTTGTGCTCTACCACTTCGTCTAAAAGGCACCACCTAGGTGAGACAGTGGTGATGGGTTTTCTGATCAACTCGTACCCATGCCAAGACACCTCATACCCAAAGACATTGTATCCAAACTGAGACAACTCGTACTCCAAGAAAACAATTTAAAGAAAATTAACGTCCGCTTTTTTTTAATGAGATGTTTAATATCTGAATGAAATATGAAATTCTTTTTATTTTTTTAAATGTTTTCTAGCAGCAATGCCTAAAACATTTGAACTAAATAAAATAAAATGAATATAACGATAAAAAGTAAATTTAGTTTAAAGATATTAAAAATTCTGTTAATTTTCTTGATTTCTTTTCAAGGTATGTGTTGTCTTGGGTACGCGTTGTCTTGACACCTACTGTGACCTTAAGTGATGTCCCTTGACCTGTACATAGTACATACTATAGTAGCTATACTGCTATAGTATGACTAAAAGTGTGACTATTAAGAAAACGCAGCAGGCCACTTTACGACATGATTCATTTTCAAACCTCTTGAGATCTTACGTTGTAAGACTCCATTCATATTTCAAGAAGGCAAGGTATTGCAGGAAATTCCATGTGAATTCGACACAATTTTTATCAACTCACCAGTATTAATGATGGTTGTATTGGAGTAATGGACATTTTGAAGTTTGACCAGGGTTTTAGAAATATGTACACACAGTATCTATTGTGAAAGCTTTGCGTTTGGCTACGAAAAACTGGCCTTTCAATTATTTATAATTAAAACTTCCCCTTCCCCTGTTGCTGGGAATACTATAGTGCCTTGTTGTTTCGCCTACTATGAAATTTGGTGTGTTTTTGACAGTGAGTGTGTATATGACAGTAAATTATGCTTCTATAAAAAATCAAATAAACTTGAAGTTGAATAAAGATTGATATTTTTCACTTACTTGTGCCTTGTCATAACAGGAAATCTGTATGCATATTTTCGATTAGAGCAGAATATTTCTGCACAGAGTAAAATATTGGGAGCTATGGGGATTTAACGTGTTAAAAAACCAGGCGAATAGCGGATCATGATGCACTTATGACGTAGACCCTGATTAAAAGGTGTCTCACAGAAACATGAATGGGTAGAATGGTCTAGAGCGCTGACTTACAAATCACAGCCTAGGTTCAAATTCTCCTCGGAGGAGATCCTTATGTGCCAGAAACTTTGTCAGCTTGCTTGTTGACTTTAATTTTTGTACAGCGTGAACAAAGTGAACCTGTACTTTGTCATCGCTTTCTTCCAAGATATCGAGCTTCTTTGCTATGAAATTATAAGATATGAGTACACCTGGAAATAGTGCGCCTGATAAATGAGCGTGAAAGAAGTATATCTGTTTTATCGTGAGATATGTATTCTGAGACGGGTAATGCATTTGGTTACATATGCACATTTGGAATAAATTTTCGGAATACATTTCAGAATCTAGTAAAATATTGCGACGGGATGCATCTAATAATTTCTGCAATTTGGCGAACTGATCTCATGTTTACAATAAAAAGTAGTTCGAGAAGTTTGCGTCCTACGATGTAAAATCATAACTTTTTAAGAAATGAACAGCAACGGCAGGTTGTTTAATTAATTCTTCGTGAAATCTACGGAAATTTAAATTTATTTTGAAGGTTATGATAACGTATTTTAATGTTGAGGCAATTGTGTCATATTTTAAAATGTTTATCGATTAGATTTTACTTTCGTGAAAGGGAGATAATTCGTACAGTGTTGTATGCAAATTTTAAATACAGTCGTTTTACCAGTTCCGAACAGGGTTTCATATAAGCGCTGCTGCAGACGTCATCCACAAGCAGGGGAAATAAAATTTATGTGGTGTAATAATACAAATGTTTACTGATTCCAAAATATCGACACCTGTCCTCAAAAACATGTGGTAGTATGTTTTCTTGAAAAAAGCATTTCCGTGATCACGATTTGTTTACATCGTTAAACTAGGTCACCAACAATCTGTCGTACATTTAGGAAGCGGTTGAAGAAACAGCAAATTGAGAAAGTTATTTTGCGATTCCTTTAATTGAACGGGATTGAAATTTTAGATTATTCGGTAGTAAAAATTCGGAACTGGTAAAACAACTAAATGATCCAGTTATGCATACAACCGCTAGAATGTACCCCCTCATAGCGACGGTAGGATCTGCAAAACTCTACTTTCTCTCTATCCGAAATAACAAAACGATCGGGTACAACTTTTTTAAATTTTAATTACCGATTGTCTTTTCATATATTTATGAAATTAATTTTTTCTACCATTTAATTCAGCAATACATGGTTTGGTACATAAAAATTTGTTTCTTTTTTCAAAAAAAAAACCCATCCGTCGGACTATATGCATAGATCAACGACACCCCCCCCCCCCCCCCAATTTTCGGTTATATTCTGTCTTGCCACAACACAATTTTCCCAACTACGCTGTACAGCAGAACGACAGTGCTATGTTTTAATCTTTAAAAGATACTTGATTAGAGTAATACTAGGTTTCCACAAATTTGAAATAATCAGTAACCAAATTTCCAAAATTTGTGAAAATATAGTCCTTCTTTTAAAGTATTTTTCTACAAATTTGCTAAAATAGGTTACTTTTTGAAAGAATTCCTCAGAAATTAGTAGCCAATGGCGATTTTGGCTACCAGGAATGGAAACGTTTGGTAATAGTGCTTTACACCTCAAATAAAATTCTTTTACTTATTTTGAGGGGTTTAGTTCTTTGATGCCGGAAGAAAATGGAGTGGCCACCTACAGGCTGTAGAGAACCACAGATCCACAAGCAAACTACCGATATAACAAACTTCCTTGCAAAAGGATCTGTCCAAATAGAAAGATTAAGATAGTGGAAGGTTATACCAGCAATGTAGCGCAAAAACCATGAAAATTTATATATAGACAAACACCATTGACCTGTCAGCTTGACCTTTTATAAGGAATATTTATTATGGCTTTATACATTTATTTATATAGGGAACACAAATGTTTTTTTTCATCTACATAATGGGAAAGGGTAAACAAGTTTGTGGTGTATGTATTAGTTTTAGGTGTGAATTCTAACAATACCCATGTATTGAGTTGTCCTTCTGTATGAATATTCCTAATGAAAGGTCAAGCAGACAGGTCAAACTTGGACAAAGCTGCTTGGTTCTTAGAAGATGAAAATTCACAATTAAAGGTCAAGTGGACAGGTCAAAGTTTGACGATGATAGTCTATTACATATAATTACCGGCTTACAGCACTATTGCCTATATTAGCTAATGTCATACCAAAATCATGAAAGTTTATTCCATTGTACGTTTCAATTATAAACAATATTATATACGTGTACATTTTTTGTAGTCTCAACTTCTAAAAATTTATGTACTGTAATTTCAGGTCGCCATTAAAATTATCGACAAAACACAACTTGATGAGGACAATTTAAAGAAAATCTACAGAGAAATGCAAATTATGAAGTTGTTAAAACACCCAAATATCATACGGCTCTACCAGGTAAGAGAAAATATACCAACATATATAAAATTTATTCATGATGAAAACACTGTCATGTGATTAATTGCATTCATACTGTGTTTCTCTGGCTCTGTTGTGAATGGGGTCAGTGGGACCCTTGCAATTGTGAAAACAAGCATCATAATTGCCAAAATTGTGAAAATTAAAATACTGTTTTAGTGATAGAATACTTCAAAATGCTGTCTTATAAAGTTGAATTTCCAAAATTGTGAAAATGGAAAAGTGATTGTGAAAAATTTATAAGATTTTGAATTGTGAATGGGACAGATATCGGCCCCAAAAACGATGCAACCAGAACCCCGTACTTGTAGCCAAAATCACCATTGGTTACTAATTTCTGTGAAACTTTTAAAAAGATATCCCATTTTAAGCAAATTTGTGAAAAAATACTTTAAACAGGAAAAAATTCATAGAATGGCAACTTATAATTTCAAATTTTAGGAAACCTAGTTCATACTCAATATGAATGCAATTCTTTTCAATTTACCGATGAAACAAAATCTACCCACATCCATGTTCAAATCACAATCCCTAAAAGAAAAGTAAAACATTGAAAACTGACAAATTAAGTTAAACATGTGAACTTCCACCAGGAAAGTGTACCAAAAAGGGGGCTTGACAGCCCTGACAATAAGTCAAGTCTCACATGTTATAGTTTACAAAGTGGACTTTTCTGATGTCATGAACTGCAAACATAAAAACTTACAGTCCAACCTGCCTTAAAGGCCACCTCTATATAAGGGCCACTTGCTTATAAAGCCAGTAGAATTGTATCCCAATTGTTCTTTCTTCATTTTGTTTGAACCTGTATATAAAGGCCAACTGCCCATAAAAACCACTTTTAATGGTTCCCTTGGATGGCCTTTATAGACAGGTTTGATTGTATTTGTTGTTTGTGCATGGACAGTTGTACAGGAGTAATTTCACCACTATCAGCGTCAGGCAGTACCAACACAAAAGAAGATTTAACTCTGTTTACAGAGTTAGTATTTCAATAAATAATAAGTCAAATTAAAAAGAATTTTATGCCAAATACCTATGGTTGTGGTTGTAGTTATGTTGTTTAATGTAACATCAGCAGTTTTTCGCCATTGCATGACAAGCTCAAGTTGAGTAATTTCTAAGGATTAATCTAAGAACAGAGTCAATTTGCAGCAGACAAACATATATACCACTCCCTAGTCACATTATACCTATGTTTCCATTCCTGGTAGCCAAAATCGCCATTGGCTACTAATTTCTGAGGAATTCTTTCAAAAAGTAACATATTTTAGCAAATTTGTGGAAAAGTAATTTAAAAAGGACTATATTTTCACAAATTTTGGAAATTTGGCTACTAATTATTTTAAATTTATGGAAACCTAGTTATACTGACACCAGGTGAACCAGTTGATACCTTGTCTTCTTAATACAGTGTCAGGCAAGTAAACAGACAGATGACTTATTACAAAAAAGACTCAAACTCAGAAATTGAAAAGGTGCAATCAAGGATTTTCTATAGGAGGCTTTTTCAAAAAACTTATTTTCTTTAACACTATAACAAAAATATTTTTCCTTTAAGTAAGGTTAAATATGGCTCGCTAAGGCCTTAATAATGGGGTCTTTTGGCAAAATAAGGTATCAATGGCCCATGGCCCCTCTCTAGACTGAACACTAATCATGCTATGTTTCCATTCCTGGTAGCCAAAATCGCCATTGGCTACTAATTTCTGAGGAATTCTTTCAAAAAGTAACCTATTTTAACAAATTTGTGGAAAAATACTTTAAAAAGGACTATATTTTCACAAATTTTGAAAATTTGGCTACTAATTATTTTAAATTTATGGAAACCTAGATCATGTGTAAGTAATTTATACATATATATTTACAGGTGATGCAAACAGACAGAATGTTATATTTAGTAACAGAGTATGCTAGTGGTGGTGAAATATTTGGTAAGTGTATATATTGTAAGACTAAGTTGAAGTCAGTAGTTTTGGTATGGCGTAGCCGAGTGAAGACATTACATTGCTGAACTCAAAATTTGCTGAAAGTCCACCTCAGCCCATCGGAAATAGTGCACCTTGGAAATAAGCGTAAATGGAATATATCTAATCTATTTTAAGATATGTACATGTATCATGAGGCATGTAATGAATCTGTTGACGTCAATAACAATGGGGTCATTTGGCAAAATAAAGGGCTTCTTGAATGAACACTGGTTGCCAAAGCCGTAATCCACCTCATCAAGTAAAGTTAGGAGTTCATGAAATAAAATGTACCACCAACACATTGGCATCATTTAGACTCATATTAGACAGGTTTTCACTTTACATATGTTAAAATTGAACAAACATTTTTGATGGCATGTCCTAATAAATTTGTTCAGTTTGAAAAATTAAAAAAAAAATTTACTTTGTATGATGAATTACTTGAGTGATTTCTATGTAATTTGCTGTGATGGACTTAAAAAAATTGTATGCACAGTTCTGGTACAATAATTTTAGCTTTTTCCCCACTACAAGGACTTTGTACAACGAAGCAGGCTGCTTGCAAATAAATTGTTGACTCGGGGATATTGCGAGCCTAAGCTTATCAAGTCCCTCAAAAAGTTTTATGGTCGTCATCACAGTATTGCTGATAAGTTTGATGTCTCTGTGTCCAGGATTGCCCTGAATATATATGACATCCCATAGTTCCATGTTCCTTTCACACAATTTTGATTACACACATGGCGGGTGTAGCTAGCTAAATAGGTGATGTTTACCCTTCCGGAGCACCCGGCCTCACTTCCCTAGGGTAAGTTCACATGTCTAACCTAACTTGTCAGTTTCAAAGTTTTTACTTTGCTTCTGGATTGTGATTTGGACATGGATTAGTTTGTTTGTTTTTGATTATACAGGGTTGTGATTTGGACATGGATTAGTTTGATTTTGATTATACAGGGTTAGAAACTCACCAAAAAACAAACAAGACACAGGGCTGGCTGAATAAAAAAAATGAGCCAGTCCTGTGTAAAATGAGCAAGACCTGATATTTTCATGCATAAAAAATTCAGCAAATTTAAGAAAAGGGTAACAAACAAAAACACCACTTAAGTTATATTAATTCTATAAACTCTGCAAGTCCCAAGAAACTATCACGGAGACATGCCGACACGACGACAGGTTATCGTCACCTCATGTTTTAGATCTAACTCATACGCGCGCCAGATGAAAACATTCGAAACCCCTCTATACTGTATATATATGATGTTCTGCGCATATACCATACTCTTCAGTTTGTATAATATTAACAGAGATGTTCCGAAACATTGACAAACTCATTACTCACACAGGTTTTCCAAAAATCTACTTTCGTTTTTAGAACTGAATTTGAACCCAAACTTTGTGCATTCAGAATTAAATTGAAGCCACCCGAACAAATTAGCCCGCCTCGACGGTCGGGCGGGCTGTAATTAATAGTCCACTCTGGACTATATCTCAACAAATCAATATCCACTCAGGACAGATCCTAGTGTGAGAAAGTTTGTCAGTTTGCTTACTGAAGGTCTGGTTTCCTCCAGGTACCAAGAATTTCCCCATCATCCCTAGACTGACTGGATAAGGCATCAGTCTACAAATCCAGAGTCTCACCACTGTGATTTTTCGAACCCTGCTCAGACTACATGTGGGAAAGTGAATTTTCCTTGCTGTTTGTCTTTACTAGTTCACCTGGTATCGGTATAATGTGACTGGGGGAGTGGTATGCTTGTCTGTGGCGTACTGACTCTGTGAGCTAGCATGTTAAAGGCGCCCTGAGTGCGCGCTAGTACAAGACAGACCATACAACACACTCGCACTTCACTTGCATGCATAAACTTGTTCATAGATTAATGCATAGAGATTAATAAAATAAAATGAAAATTCTTTTCCCGAATAGCTGAAAAATTGCTGATGTGACGTTAAGCAACATTCAACCATCCAACCTTAAGTGTAAAAAGTAAAGATTGGGAAAAATAGCTCAAAAATTGGGGAAATATTAATTTTTTCCCCATTGGAAATGCATGTGGCCTATTTTCTTCTGCCCTGAATCAAGGGTAGAAAAGCCCTTATGAATTATGTCCTGTACAGCAGGGTTCGAAATTAGGCACGCATACTCGCTAATAGCTTTTAGATTAGCCGAATAGCGAGTGGATAAAAGCCACTCGCTAGTTGAGAGAGTGAATAAAAGAAGCTAAATCATTTACAATCTACTTTCAATTAACTGTAACATTCTATGTTCCAAATGAAATTTAAAACGAAAAAAAAACGAAAGCGGCCGAAATAAGTCATATTGTCTGGGCACTCTATCGTAAACAAAATTTGGATTACTCGGGCATATACGTCAATGTATAATATTAGGTTTCCCGGAACACGTGGCTACGATTGGCTGCTTAATTTAGTCTTCGTCTCTGATTCGTGTTTAAAATAGACCAGTGGAAATCCCATTACCATCATGCTTTACTGTAGCACGTGAATAAAAAAGTAAAAAAAAAATGTCGCAAAAGTCTTATTACAAATTTTTTCAAACGGCCAACGGATAAATCCAATGAAAGTGACGGTGCCAGTACATCAAAAATATCAAACCAGAGCTATTAAAACTGTTTCATAAATTTTAGCTAGTCATTTTTCATTTTAGCTAGTGAATAAAAATTGTACAAGCTAATTTTTGCTAGTGGTAAATATCACTAGAATCGAACCCTGGTACATTGTCCTTTGACAATTCGTGTTGACACCACCTCATGCAGTGTTCGTAACATTTATTAAGAAGGGTGAGAATTAAATGTTTCTCACCTGTTAAACCGAGAAATCCCACAGTTTTATCTTAGAAGGGTAGAAATTTACTAGCTCCTATTCTGTGCACTTTGCACTCTTTCACCTGCACTCTTTCACTGCTGTTTAGGATCAGATATATACACGTGGCAAATTCAAGTTTGAGGGAATTTTCTCTGAATCTAGGTCATTGCTTCCCCAAAGAATGGATTTATGTAATTGTATGGTTCTAAAACATGCGTTACATAAGCTTTAAAGTAAATTAACATGACACGTTTTATACATTATGTATGAATTTTCTAGTTTTTATTTTTGATTTGTCTGTCTATCTGTCCTGTCAGTCACAATCTGTATCTCACCTACATTTCTTCAGCAGATTTTGCAGAAAATTAATAAAGTATACATTAGCTTAATTAGGTAATGATCTAAATCTGTAGGTCAAAGGTCAAGATGATTTATGACAGCGAGTTGTATAAGTCAAAAGTCAAGAGGCTTAGTGATGGCAAGTTGTGTAGGTCAAAGGTCAAGATGCTTACTGACAGTTGTGTAGGTCAAAGGTCAAGATGCATACTGACAGCAAGTTGTGTAGGTCAAAGGTCAAGTTGTGTAAGTCAAAGCTCAAGATGCTTACTGTCAGTTTTTTAGGTCAAAGGTCAAGATGCATGCTGACAGCAAATTGTGTAGGTCAAAGGTCAAAATGCATACTGACAGCAAGTTTTGTAAGTCAAAGGTCAAGACATTATTGACAGCAAGTTATGTAGGTCAAAATGCTTATTAACAGCAAGTTATGTTGTCCAAAAGTCAAGATTATTTTGACAGCTAGTAGATTAGGTCAAAGGTCAAGATGCAGGAGTGGGGTTCAAACCTAAGTGGTGAGAAGTGCTTTGATCAGTAAGTGCACACTTTTAGACCCATTGGCCACTGTGGCCCCAGCAGCTACTTATGTAGTAGCATAATCATCATCACCAAAGAGAAAGAAAGAAGATACAGTTGCACTAACAATTATTCGATGATGTGACAACAAAAGTACTCAAAATTACAATAATCCTGAAATTTAACTGACATGAAAAATTTGCCGAGTTACAGTAAAGTCAGTGTTACATAATTGATGGAGGATATCATGTGTCTGTTCCTCCCATCCTTCCTTCCCAACATTAAATCATGGAAATAGAAAAGGAAGGAAAAGGAGGATATATTATTTTTTTGTAATTTAAGATTAGAATAACATTGGCTATGCTTCCATTCGCTATTGTCATTGGCTACTAAGATCTTTCTTACTGAGTAATGTTGTCTTTCTAGGCAGGTGGTCCTTATATATAGGTTAAAAGTAGCAATTTGAATACAGTTTTAGTGGCCTTTATAAACAGGTGGTCCTTATATAGAGGTAACATTAAAGGCAGGTTTGACGACTGTATGTGTTATGTGACATCAGCTTAGACAAGACTGTATGGTTATTTGCATTAACCTGTCTATAAGGTCCATATTACTAAGGTCCCAAAGAGGGTGTTTTTACTGTACAGTCAAACCTGTCAATAAAGACCACCAAAGAGAACCATTAAAATGGTCTCTGGGCAGGTGGCACTTAAATATAGGTTCAAATAGCATGCATAAAGAGCAATCAAGAAAAAAAACTATTGGCCTTTGAAAACAGCTTATTCTTACATACAATTGGCCTTTATATAAGTATTACATTCCTGATACTGGATTGAAAATCATGACAGTCAGCTGTCGTCCATAAGCCAGGGATTTATCAGGGTCTTTTGGGAAAAGGCCCTAAACTAAAAATTGAGAAGAACTATCAACTTTTTTCTTATTTTGGGAAAAACCTTGACATCATTTTGATTGAGAAAAAAAGCTACATTTATGGCCAGACTTCAGCTACATATCTGGTACGATTTTCTAATTGGGAATTTTCTCTGCCCATTTTGGGAAAAAATCAATGTTTTTCCATTGGGAATGGGGCCGAATTTCGGCCCTAAATAGGCCCTTGATAAATCCCTGTAAGCAACTTGTGAGACGCTTTTAGCATTTATCATTACTTTAGAAAAGCGTTTTACTGATTTAGAAGACGAATGCGATCGAACCGCATATGCAGTTTTTCTGCGCATATGGCATTTTTCGTAATGTCAACCGCTCACGTAATGTCATCCTGTGACGTCAGATTTTCAGAAATCCGAGGGTGACATTTAATTTACCCAAACGCTTAGTAACCAATCAGATTTCGAGAAATTTACAAAAGGTATAATAATAAGGCATGTTCCACTTTTGTAACATCCTTGCCACGAGAATTATATCACAAAGAAGCTTTGAGTAGCTCCATGCTTGTATTCTAATGTGACATCAGCAAAGACAAGACTATGATAATTTGTGTTATTAGCACTTATGTGTCTGGGCAGTAGAAAAATGTTTTTTATGATGTCAGACTTGAACAGCTGGAAATATGAAACAAATAAATTGACAGGTACATGTACTGTTATAAAGCTTTAATGACTAGGTAAATATATCTTATAGGGGTGTGACCACTGCTGTAGCTCAGTTGGTAGAGTTCTCACTCCATAAGTGGGAGGGAGTGGGTTCGATCCCCGTCCGGGTCTGACCCAAGACTTGAAAGTGGGTAGTGACTGTTTTTGTACAGCGTGAACAAAGTGAACCTGTACTTTGTCATCGCTTTCTTCCAAGATATCGAGCTTCTTTGCTATGAAATTATAAGATATGAGTACACCTGAAAATAGTGCGCCTGATAAATGAGAGTGAAAGAAGTATATCTGTTTTATCGTGAGATATGTATTCTGAGACGGGTAATGCATTTGGTTACATATGCACATTTGGAATAAATTTTCGGAATACATTTCAGAATCTAGTAAAATATTGCGACGGGATGCATCTAATAATTTCTGCAATTTGGCGAACTGATCTCATGCTTACAATAAAAAGTAGTTCGAGAAGTTTGCGTCCTACGATGTCAAATCATAACTTTTTAAGAAATGAACAGCAGGTTGTTTAATTAATTCTTCGTGAAATCTACGGAAATTTAAATTTATTTTGAAGGTTATGATAACGTATTTTAATGTTGAGGCAATTGTGTCATATTTTAAAATGTTTATCGATTAGATTTTACTTTCGTGAAAGGGAGATAATTCGTACAGTGTTGTATGCAAATTTTATATACAGTCGTTTTACCAGTTCCGAACAGGGTTTCATATAAGCGCTGCTGCAGACGTCATCCACAAGCAGAGGAAATAAAATTTATGTGGTGTAATAATACAAATGTTTACTGATTCTAAAATATCGACACCTGTCCTCAAAAACACTTGTAGTATGTTTTCTTGAAAAAAAGCATTTCCGTGATCACGATTTGTTTACATCGTTAAACTAGGTCACCAACAATCTCGTACATTTAGGAAGGTTGAAGAAACAGCAAATTGAGAAAGTATTTGCGATTCCTTTAATTGAACGGGATTGAAATTTTAGATTATTCGGTAGTAAAAATTCGGAACTGGTAAAACAACTAAATGATTCAGTTATGCATACAACCGCTAGAATGTACCCCCTCATAGCGACGGTAGGATCTGCAAAACTCTACTTTCTCTCTATCCGAAATGACAAAACGATCGGGTACAACTTTTTAAATTTTAATTACCGATTGTCTTTTTCATATATTTATGAAATTATTATTTTCTACCATTTAATTCAGCAATACATGGTTGGTACATAAAAATTTGTTTCTTTTCCAAAAAAAACCCCATCCGTCGGACTATATGCATAGATTAACGACACCCCCCCCCCCCCCCCCCCCCCCCCCCCCCCCCCCCCCCCCCCCGAATTTTCGGTTATATTCTGTCTTGCCACAACACAATTTTCCCAACTACGCTGTACAGCAGCACAACAGTGCTATGTTTTCGCCAAGCACTTAGCATTATGAAATGAAAGTCATGGTTCTATTGGCTGGGAACTTAATATAAATGAGGTCCCATGTCACAGTGGGCTTGGAACGCTAAAGAACCCTGCTGTATAATGTCAACAGCACAACACACAGGCAAAATTTCTGCACCTTTACCTATAGCTGGAGACATCTCGATATAAGTGAAATATTCTTGACTGGGATGTTAAACACCATTACTCAACTCAATTAAACTCATATAGGGGTGTGACCACTGCGATAGGTCAGATGGTAACCTGCTCGTTCCATATGTGGGAAGAATAGGGGTCGAATGGTTCCTGTGGTGGCCTTTATAGACAGGTTTGACTGAAATTATTTCCCACTGGTAATCGTGCTATATTTATCTGGGTTTCCGGAATTAGCCATATTTTCGAATTTTGTGAAAATATAGTCCTTTTTAAAGTATTTTTCCCACAAATTTGCAAAAATAGGTTATTTCTGAAGAAATAAGTAGCCATTGCCGATTTTGGCTACTGTACTGTAGGAAGGGAAACATCTAGGCTAAATTTTTTCTAATCTATATTTTTCCCAATTTCAGAAATTTGGTCACTGGTAATTCAAATATTGTGGAAAGGACTATATTTTTCCAAATTTCAGAAATTTGGCTACTATTAATTTCAAAATTGTGGAAAGGACTATATTTTTTTCCAAATTTCAGAAATTTGGCTTCTAATAATTTTCAAAATTGTGAAAACCTAGCAAGCACACCACGGATAGTACATTATACAGAGAATGACAATGCATCTTTGAATGTCATTAACAAACATCAGATCTGACTTTTGACATTAGTTTTCTGCTGTCGTTATTAGATGTGAATCATTTAAAAATCTTTACTGTTGTTGATGATGTTGTGTACCTTGTCACGTAAACATTTTTTCCAGGTGTCGGGTATAAATATTGTTAACCACAGCACGTACAGACATTTTTTTTCAGGTATTGGGTATAATTGAACTTCCACTGACACATTTTGAGTTGAACCGAGCGCAACATAGTTTGAATAACTAGATATCAAAGGGATTGCAAGTCTTGCCTGAAATCTCCATATTGTCTGTTTTGCTTACTAGGTCAAACATGTGCTTTGTAACTACATCCTTGACCTACATACATTGCCACCATTTGCTGAGTCAAATTATGGAGGTTTGGTGATGAATTGAGATGGATCTATAAAGAAAATCCTTGAAGTTTCCTTTACCATCCCAGATACCACTACGTTAGCTCAGTGGTAAAGTGCTCGCTCTGTATATGGGGAGTCATGGTTTTGAATCCAAGCCAGGCCTGACCTAGACTTGAAGATAGGTAGAAACTGTTCTTTGGTCAAGCACGTGGCATTTAGAAATGAAAGTCACTCGATCCTTCGGAAGAGACCTTAAAAACGGAGGTTTAATGTCATGGCAGGCGTGGCATGTTAATGTACCCTCCTTGCACATTGCCCTGAGCGCACTGCAAAGGTAAAGAATTATGTCAGTTTGCCTAAAACTGATGATGTCTTGATATAAGTAAAATACATGTGTTCAATTAATCGATCAATCCACCATCCCAGAGCTGACCACCTTGTGAAAGATTCTTGACTGGGGTGTAAAACATCATTACTCTACTTTCACCATTCCATACAAATACTGAAAAGGGGAAATTTTCGTGTGGGTAAATTTTTGCTTATTTCGCACTAAAGAAATTAACGTGAACAAATACCCATGCGAAAATGTCTACCATACAGGTAAAAATATCATAATATATAGAATATACACCCACTTATATTGGATACATGAAAATAACATCGACATGAAATGCCAGATTTCAGAAATTGTGATATTTTCACCCCGGGAAAATAATCCCTTTTATAGTAGGTGTACTCTGCCTTCAGGCTCAGCTACTATTCTGAAAAAGCAGCTCAATACCTTGACCTAGTTCTTGTAACATTTATGGCATTATAAATAAAAGGCTCAAATTTCTAATGAAAAAAATTGAAACAAAACTATATATAATATATATGTATGCCAGTACCAATATACATACAACACAGCCCTCAAAGTATGTTTCAAAACTAGGTGGTCAGCTGGCCACCAATTTAAATTTTCAGGTGGCTAGTGGAAATTACAAGTGGCCAGTCGACCTTTTCTTCCAAATGAAGAAAAATTTAGGCATCTTTTAGATATGGTGAACAAAAATACCGGTACACATTTTTAAATTGACTTACAATCACTTACATACATCAGTGTTATTAATAACAATATTGATGATGTAAAGTGTCCATTATATTGCCTGAAATGGCAACAGTATCATGAAAATTCTGTAATACTGAAAAAAATATCTGTTCTCTGGTAAGAAAAGTTCAAATTTGAATTGGACAAGCTGGCCAGCATTTACAAATTTCAGGTTGTCAGACACAATTCCATTTAGCCACCATTTTAGTAGACAAAATTGAGGGTTGGAATCAAACGGGAAAATGTTTTTGTTAATTAACTTTATAATGTCATTTACAATGTTAAAGTTGAATGTTAAATAAAAAAATAAAAAAAAAAATTTAGGGTTGCAACATTTACGGTTTTCGGTCCTTCAAATAATTTAGGATAGGATAATTTGTCAATTTTATTGCTATGCATGCATACATGCTACGCCCGAATAAACAGCTATTTTCTGTGACCCTAGAACCTTTAAATGGCTTTTTAAAAGAATAAGGTGTGAAAAAAGAATCAATCACTACTGGTCATATGAGATATGGAAATCTCAACCCTCGGTCTTATATATTTGGTCCAAAACAAGGTAAGCCCTGTGCTGGACCAAATATATAAGACCCCGGGTTAGGACTTCCCTGTCTCATAAGACCAGTAGCGATATATTCTATTACTCCATTGTTCTTGTTTTTACTACAAGTGTATCATCTGACTGGCCAGAAAAATTCCTGTCTTAGATCATTTACTCCATTATTCTTCAGTGATTTTGTTAAATTTTTTTAAAACTACCTTCTGCCTTTAAGATTTGGAAATGAAAATTTCTTAGATCTGACAAACTACATTATTGTATGCTGGCAATGGAAAGTGTATTCAGTGCAAAGACACAATATATATTGTGGTACTATATGATATTTTATGTGTAAAGACAATTAAGTTTAATTTTTTTTTTTTATCACATCATTATTGTTTTGGGAATTTTAGTGGTCAAATTGGGAAATTTTAGTCATTTTTCCCTAGGGGAAACTACCTTTACTTGGTAGTAATCTTAAGCAAACAAAATCGCTGTTCTCGTTCTTACTACACGTGTATCGTGTTAAATGATTCAATGATGGATAAGATGCATGTTCATTGTTATCCGTGATGGAGAAATCCGAGACAAATCACCTATTGATTCTGTAATAACAGTACATGCATACTTTCATTTTAAACTTTCCAGGAAGCATGTAAGTATTGGATTATAAAGATCAATTTTTGACCTAGTGACTTTGAGCCATGCGACAAGACACAAGATCAATGATTGTTATTGAGTAGCTTACGACGAGTGTTTGGATGTCAATGCCGCCACAATAGTAGAATCGTGTTTATCGGTTAAATATCTGCTTTAATAAATCCTTCAAGGCCGTACACACGTTGATGTTTTTTCTATTGATTAAGGTATTCTGAACGTTACGGCGGCATATAATGATAAATTAGTGTCTGTTTGGTTTTTAGTTTAATACATGTGTATCATCACCTCATTGTACTGTGTAAACTCCTGAATAAAACTGAAAAAATTGTCTGAACTGAAATCTGGGGACATTGAACCCTGAGTAAACTGAAAACAAGTGTAAACTAGTTAGTTTGAAGGTTACAGCAGTTATAATGATTGTAATGTGTCTTTTTTTGTTTTGTATACATGTGTATTATCACCTCATTGTAATGTGTAAACTCCTGAATAAAACCAAAAAAAAAAATTGATTTTCTGAAATCTGGGAACACTGAACCCTGAGTAAACTAAAAACCACCTGTCTAAACGGAAGTACATTTGTATAGTAGAATCTTGAAAAACTAAAATCCTGAGGTAAATTGAAAATCTCTCTGAAATGCAGAACCAAATCCTGAAATGAAACTGAAAATCTGTCTTGACTAAAATTCAATAGAATCTAGGGACATTGAACCCTGAATAAACTGAAAACAAGTGTAATCTGAAAAAAAACCCAGTCAAACCTAATGAAACTAAACCCTGATTAAACATGAAAATGTGTCTAAACTGAAGTACATATGTATGGTAGAACCTTGAAAAACCAAATTCTTGAGGTAAATTTAAAACCAAATCCTGAAGTGAAACTGAAAACCTGTCTTAACTAAAATTCAATTGAATCTAGAGACATTAAACCCTGAGTAAACTGAAAACAATTGTAAACTAAATTTGAAGGTTACAGCAGTGTATAATGATAAATTATTGTCTGTTTTCAGTTGTACACATGTGTATCATGATCATTACCTCATTGTACTGTGTAAACTTCTGAATAAAATAAAAAAAAATTGTATTTACTGAAGTGCTGGGGATACTGAACCCTGAGTTAACTGAAAACCTGTCTAAACTGAATTGAGGTATTTTGAAGGTTTCATTGGCGTATAATGATGAATATGTGTCTGTTTGGTTTTAGTTTTATACATCTGTATCATCACCTCATTGTACTATGTAAACTCCTGAATAAAACTGAAAAAATTTACTGATGTGCAGTGAAATTCTGGGGTCACTGAACTGAGTAAACTGAAAACTTGAATGATTGAATCTGTGAAAACCAAACACTGAGTAAAAATTTAAAATGTGTCAGAACTGAATTAAAATAAAAACCTGTCTTAACTGAAATATAATTGAACCTGTGGAAACCAAAACCTTGTTAGAACTTTGAACTTGTTTTACTGAAATGCAGTGAAATCTGGGAAAACTGAATCCTGAGAAAACCTGTCTCGACTAAAATTTAATTGAATCTGGGGACATTGAACCCTGATTAGACTAAAACCTGTCATAACTGAACTGTAGTTGAACCTGGTAAAACCAAACATTGAGTAACAACAATCACTTTTCTGCACACTTTTTGCAGGCAGCGGTGTGGAGTTAAGTAGTTTTAGGCCCCAGTGTACTTTCTTTCACTTGTATCATTCTGGCTAGTTTTTGGATGGTAGAGGAAACTGGAGTAACCACTTTTGGTAAGCTAACTGACAAATTTACAAAGACTATGATCTGATTTGGGTGGGATTCTAACTTATGTGGGAGAGGTGATATTGAATCTACAGGTCCATGCTGAAGGCCGCTTGGCCAATGCGGCCCCTTAACCAAAAAAAAAAAAACCCTCACATTTGGGTCACATGGGTAAGTGGTCTACAGGCAGCACCTACAGTGCACATTGCCTCTCAGCCCTTAGGTTGTAATCCCCCTAGGAGCAAGATTGTCAGTTTGCTTACCAAAGGTCAGAGGTTTCCTTTTGGCATTTCAGTTTCTTAAATCCCTGGACATAAGTGAAAGAATCTTGACTGGGTTGTAAAACAATATTACCAATAGCACTCCAGTTTCCTCTACCATTCCTGGGCAGTCTTGGTTAAAGAACTTGACTGAGGGTGTAGAGCACCATTACTCAAACTCGATTGTTGTTCTATTGCAGATCACTTAGTGGCTCATGGCAGGATGAACGAGAAAGAAGCAAGAAAAAAGTTTAAACAGATAGTAGCAGCTATATCTTACTGTCATAGCCAAGGCATTGTACACAGGGATCTGAAAGCTGAAAATCTATTATTAGACGCAAATTTAAATATAAAAATAGCAGGTAAGAATTTCAAGCAGGGATGAAGCATAACTGTTTTGAGTTAAGGGCCCAACTCACTTCAGAAACGAAGCAAATTTAAATATAAAAATAGGAAAGAATTTCAAGCAGGGATGAAGTGTTACTATGTTTAGCTATGGGTCCAACTTACTTCAGAAACGAAGCAAATTTGAATATAAAGATAGCAGGTAAGGATTTCAAGCAGTGATGATTGAAGCTTAACTGTTTTGAGTTAGGGGCACAGCTCACTTCAGAAACGAAGCAAATTTGAATATAAAAATAGCAGGTAAGAATTTCAAGCAGGGATGAAGTGTTACTATTTTTAGCTATGGGGCCAACTCACTTCAGAAACGAAGCAAATTTGAATATAAAAATAGTAGGTAAGGATTTCAAGCAGGGATGATTGAAGCTTAACTATTTTGAATTAGGGGCACAGCTCACTTCAGAAACAAAGCAAATTTGAATATAAAAATAGCAGGTAAGGATTTCAAGCAGTGATGATTGAAGCTTAACTATTTGAGTTAGGGGCCCAACTCCAGAAATGAAACCAAAGTTGTAGCAGTAATAAATGTTTACATGTGTGTATAATTTAGGGGCCCAGACTTATTTTTAGGAGCCATAGGCTTCTGGGCCACTGCTAATCTTAAACCAAGATTTGAAGAATTGAAACAATATTTTCTTTAATCAAATGTGGACATGCTTATATTAATTACGATTTATTTGAAAAATAAAGACACATGGTTGAGTGGTTAAGGGCATGTTTTCATGGTTCAGTGGTTAAGTCTACATGTTCACTGTTAAGTGGTTAACACCATGTTTTCATAGTTGAGAATATGTTTTCTTGGTTTGGAGGTTAAGGACATGTTGTTATGGATGATTTGTGAAGACCATGTTTTCATAGTTGATTGGGTAAGGCCATATGTTCATGGTTAAGTAGTTAAGGTCGTGTAATCATAGTTGAGTGGTGAAGACCGCAATTTCATGGTTGAGTGGTGAAGACTGCAATTTCATGGTTGAGTGGTGAAGACTGCAATTTCATGGTTGAGTGGTGAAGACCGCAATTTCATGGTTGAGTGGTGAAGACCGCAATTTCATGGTTGAGTGGCTAAGTACATGTTTTCATGGTTGAGTGGTTAAGTATTTAGGCCATGTTTTCATGGTTGAGTGGTTAAGTATTTAGGCCATGTTTTCATGGTTTAGTGGTTAAGTATTTAGGCCATGTTTTCATGGTTGAGTGGTTAAGTATTTAGGTCATGTTTTCATGGTTGAGTGGTTAAGTATTTAGGCCATGTTTTCATGGTTGAGTGGTTAAGTATTTAGGTCATGTTTTCATGGTTGAGTGGTTAAGTATTTAGGCCATGTTTTCATGGTTGAGTGGTTAAGTATTTAGGCCATGTTTTCATGGTTGAGTGGTTAAGTATTTAGGCCATGTTTTCATGGTTGAGTGGTTAAGTATTTAGGCCATGTTTTCATGGTTGAGTGGTTAAGTATTTAGGCCATGTTTTCATGGTTGAGTGGTTAAGTATTTAGGCCATGTTTTCATGGTTTAGAGAATATATCACTTGTATTTAGGTGTCTCCAGCTATAGGTCAAGTGGCAGAAATTTTGACCTTTGCAGTAGGGCTGTCACGTTTAAACGTGTACACGCTACCGTTTCATGCCAAGCTCATAAACGTTTACAAAATTTCGAACCGTTTACACAATGATGTAATTATTGCCCCTTAAAACAGCCCTAATAACGCCAATTTTCATTAATTTGGATTCTTTTATTTATCAAGGCTTGCATCTTGGCTGATAAAAAAGTTTGATCGTTTTGAGGTCCGGGTGGAAGCTAACGGGCAAAATGCACAAAAAGTAAAATGTAATTTATGCTCAATTCTAAATTCATAAATAATGGAGGCCGTAGCGGTACCTTGAACAATCATGAAACATAAGCATAAATCTATAAACACTGTAGTACTGATCAACACTCACTGCATTTAATGTTCGATAAAGAGTTTCTATTACACTTGCCCGGATGTGTGCACCAGATCTACATCCTATATATAATATTGTTGAGGGGACGGTTTCAAAGCGTTCGTTTCTGCATTAAACAGTGTCCACGAATCTCCCGGCAAACTTTGACTTGATTGAAATAGACTGACTATTTTTTGTACAATATTTTCACGGTTAAATCAAATGTCGAATAAAATTATTTTAAAAATACGATACTTTTTCTTTTACAAGGTAGTATGAGTCTTAAGACTGTTCTTGAAATGCCCCCGTGACATGCCATTCTGAACACCTCGCATTTCGTCATATGATAATTATATGTGGAAATCCCTGCACACACCAGTACATACAGCTTGATACGATATTTAAAAGAACAGTGTTCTTGCTGGTAATTCTACACAATTCTAAATGTCATTTTAACAATATTTTAATTACAGTACGATTTTGTCACGGTCTTTAAATTTGCATCACCGTATAATCCGTATTACTAGGTACAACACAAATTATTAACAAATGAAGTCCCTAATTGACATTAAGTTACGATTAAACGGTACCGTTTCGGTTACACTGGTCCGTGTAAACGTTTACAAAATTTTGTAAACGTGACAGCCCTACTTTGCAGTGCACTTAGGACAATGCACAGGGAAGGTTCTTTAACATGCCATGCCTGCCGTGACAAGGGTAATCTGTTTTTAAGGTCTCCTCCGAAAGGCCCTGTGACTTCCATTTGTAAAAGCCTGTTTTTAAGTCTTAGTCAGACCCAGTCGGGATTTGAACCCACAACCTTCTACATACGAAGCGAACACTCTACCATTGAGCGACCGTAGTGATTTGGTTGCTTGTTTGAGTCACTACGGCTGTTTGCATGGTTGGGGTTTTAAAAGTCATGTTTTGATGGTTGAGTGATCAATTGTTAGCAATTAGTGTGATCTCACTAACATTTTAATTGCAAAAAAGAAAATGGGTATAACTTGCTTTGCTTGGTTGTGCTCTTGTTAAAAAATTAAGCCCCTGGCCCCGGTTTCACAATCATTCCTTAGCTAAGATTTTCCTTAACTTAAATTTAGCAAAATTTGGTATTCTATTTTTGGAACTACTGATGAATATGTTTGTCAAAACTAAATGCAGATGTTTAAATCTAGTAGTGATCTTAAAAGTGACACCTTAAAACTCTCATTATCTTGATAATTAACAAAATTATAAGGAATTGAAATTTTGCAAGATTTAAGTTAAGGAAAATCTTAGCTAAGGAATGATTGTGAAACCGGGGCCTGTTTCCTCAGAATAACTCCACTGTCCTCCTCCAATTTCAGATCCATCACTGAGAAATTGTTTGCCAATATGTTGGATTATTGAAATAATGTTGAAAGCAAATTTGATGATGCATTTATATAATTTACTTGTTTACGTTGTGATCAGAATTTGAAATGATTTTGAAGTCTGAAAAAAGAGATGTCTTGTTTATTACCTTGAGTTTAAATTATATTAAATTTAAATGAAAACGTTTTTGTTATTTTCTTGTTTTTCACTTCTTATTAAAATTATAAAATTACAAGCTTAGAAATTAAATTAAATTTCAATCATTTTTGCCCACTTATAATTTGAAATAATGAAATCATTTGAAAATTAAAAGAAAAAAAATCCAGTATGAAATTTGAATAATTTTTTTTTAAGAACAGTACATTTTGAATTTAAATTAAGTTTTTTTTCATGATTTAGATATTTGTTTATTTTTAAAAAAAGAAAATGCATGTTTTTTTCACAAGTAAGTCAGGTTAACTGACTGGCGATGAACTATAGCGAGTACGATTTTTTGATTGCACTTAACCTGATGTGTGTTTATTGTTCGTAATACCAGCAGCATTAGTTAGACAATTGTATTGTGGTTTTCTTGAGCTGTCAAAAGCAAAAGTGATGTGACAGATATATTGATTTGTTCAAGGTCATGTTTTCTGTACCAGACATGAAATGAGGGAGGCTCTTCAGGGGTTCTCTACATGCGAGGCTCTTCAGGGGAACTTGTGTGACAAAAAATATATAGATTTGGTGGAGGTCATGCTTTCTGTACCAGACATGAAATAAGGGAGGCTCTTCAGGGGTTCTCTACATGCAAAGCTCTTCAGGGGAACTTGTGTGACAAAAAATATATAGATTTGGTGAAGGTCACGCTTTCTGTTCCAGATATAAAACATGTGAGGCTCTTCAGGGGTTCTCTACATGCGAGGCTCTTTAGGGGAATTTGTGTGACAAATATATAGGTTTGTTGAAGGTCACAAATTCTGTACCAGACATGAAACGAATGGCATTTCAGGGAAATTTGTGTAGTGTTCTGTACACATGAGGCTCTTCAGGGAAATTGTGTCAATTAATGAAGGTCTCATAGGTGAGGCTATTTAGGGGAACTTGTGTGACAAATATATTGATTTGTTCAAGGTCTCATGTTTTGTACCAGACATGGAACAAGGAAGGCTCTGTAGGGTACCTTATGTATATGTTTTGTACATGCGAGGCTCTTCAGGAGAACTCTGTGACAATTAATGAATTATATTTATTTGTTGAACTTGCGTGATTCATTGCAGGTCTTATAGATGAATCCTTCCAAGGGAACTTCTATGATTTATTGAAGGTCACATAGGCGAGGCTCCTCAGGGAAAGTTGTGTGACAAATATATTACAGTCCAACCTGCCTTAAAGGCCACCTCTATATAAGGGCCACCTGCTTATAAAGGCCAGTAGAATTGTATCCCAATTGTTCCTTATTCACATTATTTGAACCTGTATATAAAGGCCACCTCTCCATAAAAGCCACTTTTACTGGTTCCCTTGGGTGGCCTTTATAAACAGGTTTATTAAGGTCACAGGTTCTGTACTAGACATGAAATAAGGGAGAATCTGCAGGGGAATTTGTGTACATGTTCTGTTCATGGGAGGTTCTTCAGGGGAACTTGTGCTTAAAATATATTGATTTGTTGAAATTCACATGTTCTGTACCAGACATGAAACAAGTGAGGTTCTTTAGGGGAACTTGTGTGATAAATTTCAGGTCACATACATGTAGATGAGTACTTTCAAAGGAACTTCTGATTTATTGTAGGTCACATAGGCAAGGTTCTTCAAGGGATTCTGTGTGACAAATATATTGATTTGTTGAAGGCCACATGTTCTATAAAGATGGGGTTTTTGAGGGGAAATTGTGTGATTTGTTGATGGTCATATAGGCTATGTTCTTCAGGGGAGAACTTGTGTGACAAACATTGATTTGAAGGCCATATTTTCTGTACTTGCAATGCACTTCAGGGGAACTTGCGAGACAGATATATTGATTTTTTTGAAGGTTAAAAGTTCTATTACAGGTGAGGTGCGTTAGTTGAATTTGTGTGACAAATTTACTGATTTCTTAAAGGTCACATGTAGTTAATTTTGTGTGACAAATTTACTGATGTCTTGAAAGTCACATGTACTACAACTAGGTTTAAACAGTTGACCCTACCCATAATTGAAGGTCACATGTAGTTAATTTTGTGTGACAAATTTACTGATGTCTTGAAGGTCACATGTACTACAGCTAGGTTTAAACAGTTGACCCCACCCATAATTGAAGGTCACATGTAGTTAATTTTGTGTGACAAATTTACTGATGTCTTGAAAGTCACATGTACTACAACTAGGTTTAAACAGTTGATCCTACCCATAATTGAAGGTTACACATTCTGCACCAGACTGGACAGGCCTTATGTGACATATATATATATTGATTTCTTAAAGGTTACTAAAATTCTGAGTAAGATATAAGGCTCATCAGGGGAACATTCTTAATTTGATATTCTTGGCTTCAAATTTTGGTGTCTAGATAAGACTCCTTAGGGGAATTAGAGTAATTTGATATATTTGGCTTGAATTTATGTGTGTACATGAAGTTCAGTTTAGAGATTCAAAATTCTAAGAAAGATGGTTAGGAATTAACATTCTTTGTAAGTAATGTTAACATATTTTGACCAGATATTTAAAAAGGGCCAATTTATTGCAGTGGTGGAATTAAATTAAGTACATTGACATCACAAACTACACAAGTTGCTTAAGTTACACATGGTTAATCCCTTAACCAATCATGTAGTTTAAGTTAAGGTCTTTACCAATCATGTAGCCAACTCCTGAACCAATCATACAGCTAGCCAATCAGATAGCTAGTCACTAAGCTAATCAAGGTCTGATCACCCTCATGTTGGACTAATTCAAGCACTATTGGCAAAATTAGGCTTAAATTGAGGATCGTTAATACACCAAGGCCTCATTTTGGGCATTTTCAAGCACCAAGGTCTAATCCCCATCAGGGTGATGCTAGTTCAAGCACCAAGGCATAATTAACCTCATAACCTCATGCTGGGGCCTGTTAAAGCATGAGACATGATTTGCATAATTTTAGATCTAATTAATGTACCAAGGTCTTTTTAGCCTCATGTTGAGGCTAGGTGAAGCACCAATGCATAAGATTCATTTTTGGACTACGTTCAAACCTGTCTTAAACCTATCTTAAAGGCTACCTCTATATAAGGACCACCTGCTTCTGAAGGCCAGTAAAAAATTCTCCCAATTGCTCTTTATTCATTTTGATTGAACCTGTAGATAAAGCCACTTAAACATAAAGGTCTCTTTTACTGGTTCCCTTAGGTAACCTTTATAGACAGTTTGACTGTATTTGAAGTACTAAAGCATAATAAAACCTGGGACCTGTTCACCTTATTGCATTTAGACTTGCAGTAATATTTTGTCAATTCTCTTATAAGCTCTAACAGAAAACACGGAAAAATTAAGATTCGGCTCGGTAAGAGTATTAGCGTTAAATTTCTGACACTAAGTTGAATGATAATATTACACTGATGATGATTATGATGATGATAATTATGGTAGGTGAAAATTATAGTAAGTCACAGTTTATATGATATTATGATATAAATTACATACAGGTGTAAATGGTTCTGCTGATACACAACTAGGAAATCAATACACTGTAACTACAGTAGAACCTGTCTATAAAGGCCACATAAAGGGAAACTGGTAAAAGTGGTCTTTATGGACAGGTGGCTCTTATATACAGGTTCAAATAGCAATTAAATAAAGAACAATCAGGATAAAATTTTACTGGAGAATTGGAAAAAAAAACAAAAAAAAACATTATACCAGTTAATTTTACAGCACTAAATTTCCATTTTGGAATACTATTCCTCATCAGTAGTGCTTTGACGAAAATTGTGAAACCAAAATTATTTCAATCGTATAAAAAATATCTAAAGGACCAAAATATATTGAGCTAAAACTAGCTATGAAAATACTTTGCATGAGAGAGTATATTTTAGTTTTTGAGGATTATCATATTTTAACTAGCAGCAAATTTAGACAATACATGTAGTATTTTTGAAAATCCAAAAGTACTGCCTACTGAGTTTATGATATCCTCAAGAATTCATAGTCCACCAGCAGAGATACTGACTGTATAAGTACATTAGTATTTTAGGTTATTATGTTTAGTGTTTAGAGTTTTATGATTGGTTGTGTCTTTTGTATTGTTTAATGTGTTGTTTTATTTTTCAGATTTTGGTTTTAGTAATTTTTTCACTTCTGGTACCATGTTAAAAACATGGTGTGGAAGTCCTCCTTACGCAGCCCCAGAATTATTCGAAGGCAAAGAATATAATGCTCCAAGCGTAGATATATGGGTAGGTATATTTTAGAAGAAAATAACATTAACCTATGTTTCCATTCCTGGTAGCCAAAATCGCCATTGGCTACTAATTTCTGAGGAATTCTTTCAAAAAGTAACCTATTTTAGAAAATTTGTGGAAAAATGCTTTAAAAAGGACTATATTTTCACAAATTTTGGAAATTTGGCTACTAATTATTTTAAATTTGAAGAAATCAACATTAACCGAAGTGTTGATCCTTGAATCATGCTGGCCAGTGATTTTATTTGCCTATTTGCTTTATTATGACAAAGTATAGGTGGTTTCCTCTGAAGAAAAATTGATTAAAATTTACCTGTGTGACTGCTAAAATTCCTAGAACAAAAGAGATATACTTGCAGATTTAATCTAGTTATCCTGTCCCCTAAAAGGCAGATATTGTTGTAATATAACTAACATCTTTGCAATAAGGATAGCTATTGCAAGCATGTCATAATGCATGCATTTTGCCATGTTTCACAACTTCAATTTTCGTTTTCATTTAATGCAGAGTGCTTGTCGAAAGAACTGTTACTACCCACACTTTCGAGTTTTAGGACAGACATTATCAGTTAGAACCCATGACCTTCCACTTACGGAGCATGCACTCTACCAACTGAGCTACCACAGTAGTGCAAATGATCATTATTTGACTCTTAACTATGTAATTATTTTCCAACAGGACTAATATAGGTAATGATAGATTCTTTTTTTCATACATCAAAAAGAACCTCTACATTTATTTCCAAAGTCCGTATTTCTTATGCCCCATGGACCACTGCGGTAGCTCAGTTGGTAGAGTGCTCGCTTCGTATGTGGGAGGTCGTGGGTTCAATCCCCGGTCAGGTCTGACCCAAGACTTGAAAGTAGCTAGTGACTGTTCTTTCGCCAAGCACTCAGCATTACGAAATGAAAGTCATGGTTCTTTCGGATGGGAACTTAAAATAAACGAAGTCCCGTGTCATGATGGGCTTGGCACATTAAAGAACCCTGCTGTATAATGCCATCAGTGCAACGCACAGGCAAAATTTCTGCACCTTCGCCTATAGCTGGGGACGTCTTGATATAAGTGAAATATTCTTGACTGGGACGTTAAAACACCAATACTCAACTCTCAACTCTTTTGCCCCATGGGTGGTCTTTATATACAGGTTTACTGTTCAAGGCTAGAGGACCATATTTGAATTTGTTGTGTAAACATTTCAAAAACGTCCAACACAAAAAAAGTTGAAGGATGTTGATCACATGCTACACAATATTTGAATTTGCGGTGTAAACGTTTTCGAAAACGTCTCGCACAAAAGTTGTATGTTGTTAGCCACATCGTACAAGGATGAACCCAATTTACACATTGTATGATTTATGTTTCAGAGTTTAGGTGTGGTGCTATATGTTTTAGTTTGTGGTGCTTTGCCATTTGATGGCAGTACGTTACAGAGTCTAAGAACACGTGTTCTTAACGGAAAATTTCGTGTACCTTTCTTTATGTCTACAGGTAAGTGCAGTTTAACTTGTAAATCTTTATAATAACAATATTACATAATAGACCTGGATTCCAAATCGCTCTTGTGACAATGATGAACCTCGTGGTATCACACGTACGTCAGTGTCAGCCAATCAAAGTTCTTCTAATGACAGATGCCGCGAAATATGGCCAAGTCAAAACAAACAAGTTTGCTTGCTTTTTTGACGACAAAATCGTCGGGTCCCGAATTATTTGTCAAACAAATTATTGAAGATTTAATTACTGGTTGTATCAACGAGTCTAAGAAAAAACATGATGGACAGAATGTAAAAAAAAGAATATTACAGTGGCAGGCACAATACCCGTGGTTGGTTGTCGAATCGTCGGGAAGCGAAACACGTCTAAAATGTGAAATTTGTATGAAGACTTAATCAGGTAAAAGTGGTTTTACTCCTCATTGTTAAATTTGTTGAGTACTTTTACTCATCGCTAAATTGCTTTTGCTTATACAATTAAAATTTGATGAATGAATACCCATGACACTTAAAAATTGTCTGGAGCTCTGCAAGTATATATACAGTTTTTTTCTGAAATATCAGTGATTATATTTTCAGAACATGTGGTGTAGTATAGATGGTGCATGACTTTGAAAGCAGAACATTCAATGTAAAAAAAATAAAATTTAAATTGTCTAACTACTGACCCCAATTTTTCTAACAGCGTTATGGGAAACACATTTTTTTTTAATGGTTTTTCATCCCCCCCCCCCATTTGAAAGAAAAGGGGAATACTAAATTTTATTTTCCCCTGTCTTTTTGTCCATCCAGGCATTTCTTGTCTTGAGTGATTCTCCAAAACTATATAGTACTATTTTACCAAACATGGCACAAAACATCAACATTTATAGAAGATGCACATATCATTAACCTGAGTTGGTTTGCTCATTTTCTTGAGAGTTATGGTCCTTTGAACACGAGTGCAAATATAAAAAAGTAACTACTGAAGGAGTATTCAGTGTTTTCCTTAAGAGCCAACAAAGGGCAGATTTGACTGCCTAAAACTCCAATTAGCCGGTTAGAATTCATAAAATTGCCTTCAGAACCTGAAAATTGTTTTCCACCTAGGAACTCCCCTTGACCCTGGCCTGTTGGATTTGTCGATCTACCTCCTGCGACAAGATTTAAGAAATCACTGAGTATCCTATTTTACTGAATTTGCTTGTTTGGTCCAATGACAAAACAAAATGCATGGAGAAGGGGGGGGGATGTATAAGTCATCTTCACTGACTTTGATTAATTTTCTTTCTTTTTCTTTTTTACAGAATGTGAAAATATCATAAAACAGATGTTAACGGTTGATCCGAGTAAAAGGATAACAATGGAGGAGATAATAGATCATAAGTGGATGAAATTAACGGGTGATGATTCCGACTTTGACAATTTAATATGTGACTATAATAGACCTTGTGATGTAGAGGATGATGAACTCAATGAACAAATACTCTCGCATATAGAATCGCTCGGATTAGATAGTGAAAGATCTATAAAGGTACGTATACACACCCAACAACACTTGTACACGTGTGTGTGCACGCTCATATATAAACATGGGTCAACACATGCTGTCACATTTACCGTATGCATGATTTTGTAGCCAATACAGCAATTGGTAACAATTTTATGTTTCTGACCTGTCTTACAAAAGGAACAACTCTGTTTATTCTACAATATAATTATACCCCCACAAATGAAGTTTAAAGGGATTAATAGAATCTATTATGAGTATCCATGTAGGATAGGGAAATCTCACTCGAGGTGTTGAATATTTCAGTCAAGAGACGAGGCTTGCTATTTCTTACAACGGGTGACAACTCTATTGATTCTACAATATATTTATACCCTGCACAAATGAATTTTTGAGGGGTATATAAGAATAACCCTGTCTGTCTGTCAGTACCATCTGTTCTTCTGTCCCAATAACGTATCTGTGCCAAATATTTTGTTTCTATGGATGAATATTAAGCTAATAATATGAATATTGGAAGCGCGTGGCCTAGTGGTTAAGGCATTAGACTCAAGATTCGAAGGTCGTGGGTTCGATCCCTGGACCGGGCGATGTGTTGTGTCCTTGAGCAAGACACTTTATTTCACGTTGTTCTAGTTCACTCGGCTGAAAAATAAATGAGTACCAGCAAAATGCTGGGGATTAACCCTGCGATGGACCGGCGTCCCATTCAGGGGAGAGTCTTGTACTCTCAGTCGCTTAATGCCACCGAAACTGGGATAAGCTCCGGCCTGATGGGCCTAATGGCTCGGGACAGACTTTAACTAACTTTAATGGAGGATATTGATCGAACTTGACACAAATGTAAACAAACATAAAACACTGTTTTGCATACCCAATTTAGTGTCCCCTCAGACATCTGCCGGGCAATGGAGGATGGGGTTTCTTGGGATATACTCTGGCTCTAACCAAGGGAAAAAAATCTGTTGATTTTACTACAGTCTACAGAAGTAAAGTATATTGGTAAATAAATGTTGATTTTACAAGTTGATTTTACAATATATCTGTACAGAATTAAGGTGTACCTGTCCTCTAAGCAAGGGAAACAACTCTGTTGATATTAAAATACATTTTATTTTGGTATCTGTACAAAGGACAACAACTGTTGATATTACAATAATTTGTACAAAGGGAAGCAACTCTGTTGATATATTTTATATATTTTTCAGTCTGTAAAAGAGAATACCTTTGATGCTCATAGTGCTGTATACCATTTATTAATGGATAAGTGGAAAAAACATCCAAAGACAATTATAAATAAACTACCTGTTATGTTACTATCACGGAATATACCCATCACAACGAGAACCGAGAGACGATCCAGTATTACCACCGGTGTCGGTATGTATTCTTAATTTCTTATGTTTACATTTTTTCAACCACTGTGGTAGCTCTGTTGGTAGAGTGCTCACTCTGTAAGTGGGAAGTTGTGGGTTGGAATCCCGACTAGGTCTGACCCAATACTGGGTAGTGACTGTTCTTTTGCGTGGCACTTGGCATTACGACAGATAATGCCATCTGGCAAAACTTCTGCGCTTTCACATTAAAAAAAGTTGAGTTGTGGTATAATTTATAATTATAAGAAAAAATGGCTTGCACACATTTCAATTTAATTTTTTTTAAATTTATTTATTTATTGTATATTCTTTTTTCAAAATCTGTGAAATAAATATCATAATACTTTTGTGTAACACTAATCTGATCTCCATGGTTATTGGCAACATCCTGTTATTCTGATCTCCGTGGTTACTAACATCATCCTGTTATGTTCATGTTTTTGGACCTGATTTATACATATTTAAGGAATAACTGTGATATTATTTTTTTTATTGGTGTATAAAAGAAAAAACGATTTGCACACTGGATAATGCGCGTAGCACATTATTCAAAAGTGTGCAAATCGTTTTTTCTTTTATACACCAATAAAAAAAATAATATCACAGTTATTCCTTATAATTTAATTTAGACATTCTTTAATTATTCAAGAAATTAAAAGAAAACCCCAAAAAATCTGAAACATTTAAATCAAGTTTAATTATATCTACATCGATAGTCATTATAAGGCGGATGAATATGACCCAATTGTTTTTTATAATCGTGGTCTCATTCATAGTGATGAGTATTGCAGATGTAAACAATGAAGAAGTTCCGGTTAAATCCGCCAAAACGGGGCAAGTGGGCGGAGCTAATCTAAATTTTTTTTATTGAGGTATAAAGAAAAAAAATTGGTCACGTGGTCTCCATTGTTTTGTATTGTGTTCTGTTGTATAAACAAATTTTAATTAAATTATTGTCATATGTTGACTTGTTTCCTGTAGTGAGAAACCAACTGCCAGTTTCCATGGGTACAAGAAACAACATTTTCTAGGAAAATATAATAAACAAAATATTTTATTTGTGTTTTTGTGTTATTGTGCTTAATATGTAACTCACTCATAATTCTTTGTACATTCCAACCTGCCTTAAAGACCACCTCTATATAAGCACCACCTGCTTATAAAGTCCAGTAGAATTGTATCTCAATTGTTCTTTATTCATATCATTTGAACCTGTATATAAAGGCCACCTGTCCATAAAGACCACTTTTACTGGCTCCCTTGGATGACCTTTATAGACAAGTTTGACAGTACTTCTTTTATAAACTCAATACTGTAAAGTGGATTATTTTCACGGGGTGAAAATTTCATGATTTCTGAAATCTGGCATTTCATGTGGGTGGAATTTTTGTGTAACCAATATAAGTAGGTGTATATTCTATATATTATGATATATTAACCTGTATGGTCGACATTTTCACATTGGTAAAATTTCCTTGATAATTTCTTCAGCATGAAATAAGCAAAAATTTTACCCACACGAAAATGTTCATCTTTACAGTATTAAATTAACACCCACCCATGTGAGACACTCCTTTAATGTAGTTTAGGATTGTTGCTTTGTTTTTAGGGACACATATGTTTCTTGATTTTCAGTACTTTCAGTACTTTGATTTAATTTGTATTTATTTTTCTTTTACAGTGGAAAGAGTTGAGGTACCCCAAGATAACAAGCCATGTATACCACAGACAACGATAGGTGCTGCAATTCCACAAGTACAGTTCTTTAATGAAAATAATGAATTAACAGAGGTTTGTATAACTTAAAGCTTATTTTAAGCTTGCCTGTATGAAGTCAGAATGTTAAGCCCTTTAAGCTTACATTTTGTTGATGTTGCTTAGATTATTCAAAATTAAACAAACATATTAATTGAATTATGAAGTTGTCTTTTGGCTCACCTGGAAAAATTGAAATTATAAATGACCATATAAAATACAGAATGTTCCAGGTGAGCAAAGTCTTTGGGCATTTGGGCCTTTTGTATTTACGTTTTCTTTACATTTATTTCTATATTTTCACATTGTGTTTGGTTTCGTATTTTAGCCTGATGAAGGTAGTCAACATTCAGACTCAGATAGTGAGGAGCCGTCCCCCGAAGCCCTGGCACGATATCTAGCAATGAGGCGACACACAGTTGGTGTTGGTGATTCCCGACATGAAGTCCCCGAAGATGTACGAGTGAAGCTTGCCAACCACCAGCCTATAATTGCCATGCCACAGCCTAATTTATTTATGCCATTTGGCTTCTTGCCGCATATGAATCTCCCACAGACGTTGCCGCCCATTCAAAATGAGGCTGTACAAAATATTCCAACAAAGGGACAGCAGCAGTTTTTACAACTACCACAATTGTATGGTTCAGGTAAGTCTAGTGGCGAACAGTCAACATCAAACAGCAATCCATGTCCAAACCACAATCCTACAAGGAAAGTGGAAACTTTGAAATCTGGCAATTTAAGTTAAATGAGAAATTTCACCTACTATCTATTTACTCAGCTGGAGAGAAAGGAACAACGCTAATATTTCAAAGATTTTAATGACACAGTTAAAAATCAATCAATCATTTACTTACATGAGCCAAGTCGTTGCTAATAATCTTAATTTCAATCTAATCCATGCATTTTAACTCCTTTAATACACCAAAACGTATTTTGGATGGGTGTTTACAATGGTAAAATTTTTGACAAAATGGCGGTGTCTTTCGTGTGACGTAATGATGACGGAAGAATTTGTTATTTACGTAGGTTCGCAAGGGGTACAATGAAGGGTAGCTCAAAGGTCAAGTTAGTTTAAAAATTCGAATTTACGTCATTTTTAGCTCACCTGACCGAAGGTCATGTGAGCTTATGGCATAGCGCAGCGTGTGTATGTGCGTGTGTGCGTGTGTGCGTCGTTAACACCTATTTTCGACTTCTCCTCTGAAACTACTGGACAGTTTTCAATGAAACTTTGTCAGAAGTATATACGGGCCGGTGCAATTCAGATTTGTTCGTGGCGTTGCTATGGCTACTATAACTAGGTCAAGGTGACCTAGGGGTGCAAAAATCTTAAAAAATCTTCTTCTCCGAAAGTACTGATTGGAGAAAAAATCTGATGTGATATTTGGCTTCTCTAGGGTCTTAAGCCTATAGTTTGTTCATTTTGTGAAATTCTGATAAAAAATAGGTACGCGTTTTTGCGTTTAATTTTGAAAAAATCGTAAAATAGCTTCAAATTGTTATAACTTAACTATTTGACCAGATAATGACATGGGGTTTTCAGTTTTGACATCTTCTTGTTAGTATCTTCAAAATGAGGTCAAGGTCAATTGTGAAGGTCGTGACCTAATTTTTTTATCGCTGATTCTAATTATTATCTCAAAAACTATAAACTTTTTGTATAGGCATGTATATTAGAATGTTGTAGGTATTGATACAACGATCATTTTGATGTATAGTAAAAGGTCATGGGTTCAAAGGTCAAGGTCACAGATGCGAAACAATACCAAAATGGTTAATTATCTCAAAAACTATAAACTTTTTGTATAGGCATATATATTAGAATGTTGTAGGTATTGATACAACGATCATTTTGATGTATAGAAAAAGGTCAGGGGTTTAAAGGTCAAGGTCACAGGTGTGAAACAATACCGAAATGGTTAATTATCTCGAATACTATAAACTTTTTCTATAGGCATGTATATTAGAATGTTGTAGGTATTGATACAACGATCATTTTGACGTATAAAAAAAGGTCATGGGTTCAAAGGTCAAGGTCACAGATGTGAAACAATACCGAAATGGTTAATTATCTTGAAAACTATAAACTTTTTGTATAGACATGTATATTAGAATGTTGTAGGTATTGATACAACGATCATTTCAATGTATAGAAAAAGGTCATTGGTTCAAAGGTCAAGGTCACAGATGTGAAACAATTCCAAAATGATTAATTATCTCGAAAACTATAAACTTTTTGTATAGGCATGTATATTAGAATGTTGTAGGTATCAATACAACGATCATTTTGATGTATAGAAAAAGGTCATGGGTTCAAAGGTCAAGGTCACACATGCGAAACAATACCGAAATGGCTAATTATCTCGAAAACTATAAACTTTTTGTATAGGCATATATATTAGAATGTTGTAGGTATTGATACAACGATCATTTTGATGTATAGAAAAAGGTCATGGGTTCAAAGGTCAAGGTCACACATGCGAAACAATACTGAAATGGTTAATTATCTCGAAAACTATAAACTTTTTGTATAGGCATGTATATTAGAATATTGTAGGTATTCATACAATGGTTATCATGATGTATAAAAAAGTCATTGGGGTTTAGTATTTATGTTTTCTTAAAATCTATCAGCTAGCCATTAGTTATCAGGTGAGCGTATCAGGCCCATGGGCCTCTTGTTTCCAAAAGTTTGATGATGCAGAAATGTAGTTCAATATTTTACTTTATTAAATTAATTTTGGTCATCCTAATTATGCAAAAAAACAATCCATTCTTAAGCTGCACTAACCTACGTAAATATTCAACTCTTTGGTCATGACTACGTCACACACACGGTACCGCCATTTTGTTAATTTTTTTACCATTGTAAACACCCACCCTAAAGGCATTTTGTTGCATAGAATGAAATGTAATTGGGCGATGGAGGCCAAACCGGGATTTTTAGGAACGACTCGGCTCATGAAGGTAAATGATTAATTGATTTTTAACCATTCCATAGAAAATCGGTGAATAATTTAGGTATTTGCTTTCTCTCCAGCTGAGTAAATAGATAGTAATTAATCCTTAGGGGTATTGACATAATAATTTAAACCTCATAAATATTATTGCAAAACTCATTTTCCAGAAAATTTGATGGTTGGGGTCCTCCTGGTCATGGCCTTGAAAAAAACAGTGCCATGTTTTCAAAAAATTACAAAAAATTATGAATGTTTGTTCCTTATGACGGTAGATTTTGCAGGTTTAAAAAAAAATTATAAGAAAACAGTTTGATATACATGTTGTATATATATTTGTGTTGATTATTGATTTTGCATTATTATTTGTATTACAGGTGGAAATGGTAATTTAAATCGGAGAGCCTCGGATGGTGGAGCCAACATTCACTTGTTTGCTAGACAGATGTATCCAGGAAGTTTACCAGGAAGTCCTGGTAGTCAAGAAGGCCTAGCAACAGGAATAACAACAGGAGTAGCACCGGTAATTGTTTCTTTCTGTACAACAGCTCTCGCCCTCTTTCTCTCTCGCTTTTGTGAATGGAACTGGCCCCAGTTTAACAATCATTTCCTAGCTAAGATTTCCCTCAACTCAGATTTAGCAGATTTTAGTTATCTTTATTTTAGGAACTACTAAAAAATGTTTTTGACATAACTAATGCAAAACATTTTAATCTTGAAATGATCTTTAAAATAATACCTGATGTTTCTGAATACACGTGTCTTGAAAATTACCAAAATTATGAAGATTTTAAATTTGGCAAGATTTTAGTTAAGGAAAATCTTAGCTAAAAAATGATTTTGAAACTGGGGCCTGGGGCTCTAACATCTGTCAAAATAAGCACCATAATGGGGCATAATGTCCCAGGAAGACCCCTGTACACTATACTGAATTCAAACCCTTGATACAAGTGTTGGGTCTGAGTGGTCGAAAATGCACACTTGTGTCAACATTTCTTACCACCTAGATTCAATCCTTTCTTGGACAGATCCTAGTATGAGATAATTTGTAGGTTTACTTGCCCAAAGGTCATTTGTTTCCTCCACCATCCCCAAACTTACTGCCTTGAATTAAGTAAATAATTTTGACTGGGGCCTAAAACTCCATTACTCCAATGCACCATGCCAGAACAGTCTGCCTGAATATAACTGAAACAGTTTTGACTGGGAAGTAAAATGCATTGCTCCACTCCACTCCAGGGGTTCAAAATTCCCTGGGTCCGAGGTCCGGGACCTATTGATTTTACCTTGGGACCATTAATATTTAAATTGTAAAAGTCCGCTGAACCTGCCATTTTTACCAGAATAATTCTACTTTTTCAATATAATTACATAATTGCACATGGATCTTTCAATGTTGATATTGGACTTTCAAAACTTTATGTGGGACCTGCTAAAAATAAAGGCAAAAGGTCCTGGACCTTCCATTACAAAACATAATTTTGAACCTCTGCACTCCACTATCTCCACCAACTGACTGCATGGATGTAAGTATAAGAATATTGACTTGGACATAAACACCATTATTCAAATGCACCATACCACCTGGATATAAGTGAAAGAATCTTGACTGTGTCGTAAACTCCATGCAAATCCACCATCCAAGAACTGACCACCTCGATATAAGTAGAACAGTAATGACTTGGACGTAAAACTAAATTACTTTGCCAACCCATGGTATAAATTAAAGAATATTGTCTGTAGCATAAAAAATCATAACTCCACTCTTCGCTGTTTGATAAGTTATATCTATGTATATATTTATATTTTCACAGACCCAGTTATCACCGACAGGCCACGGTTTACCATTACCAACACAGCCATTACAAGGATCTGTTACAGTAGAGGAAAATGAAGATAACTCTGATCAGGAACCCGATCCTGAAGCTGTACAAAGGTAGTTATATATAACTGGGATTATCTCCCTTACCACATTTCATTTGATTGTTTCCTATACCACACAGTTGTGTTCAACCAAAGAATGAACTTAATTGAATGTACCTGCCTTTTCTTGATTATAAATCTTATCAACTATTGCAAAATTTACTGTATTTACAAATTAATTTTGACTTTTCCTTGAATAAGAGTTTCGGTGTTGCACCTAAAATCTGAAATTGAGATGTCTGCTAGATATTAAAAGCTACTGTTCAGTTAAACCTATAGAGTTTTGTAAATACTCTCATATGTTCTTGGGCCTTGGTGCTCAAGGGGTCTAAAGTTTTGGCTTATAGAAAACACAGTGCAGCTCAAAGCCTAGGTTCAAATCTTACTTGAGCAGTTCCTAGTTCGAGTCAGTTTGCTGGTCTTATGTTGGTACTCTGGTTTCCTTCATCATCCTAGAACTGACTACTTTGATATCAATGAAAGAATCATGACAGGGTAAACAATGTTATTCTACTCCACTGACTGCAGAAAGTGTGCTGAAAAGCTGGGGTTAAGTGGGATGTGCATGTTGGAATGGGTGGGGGAGTGTGTTTTAAGATAAGGTACTAATGGGGAATTTCCTTGTGTTTTCAGGTACTTAGCAAACAGGGGACATTCCAAAAGACATACGCTTGCCCTGGCTAATCCGATGTCAGAGATACCGGAGGAATTACAACGTAAACTATCACTTCAACCCATACGGCCAAAACGTGGAAGTCATATAGCTGAAAGAACAACTATAAGTAAGTTATTTTGAATTTTGTTACTGATTTTACTTTTCTGCTCACAGTTATTATAAGGCCATCAATTGATTTATAGCAGACAGTATTGTGCCTTCGAACTCCTAGGCTGATGTTAAGGGAGTATCTTGGACATCCTGTATATGAAATTGTTTTATTAAAGATGTTGTTATTAGATTTAAAAAAAAAAATTGAGTTTCTTTATTATATATTAATTGATATATCTTGATACATTTCATGTGATTTTTACAGGAATTTAATATGAATTTAACAGGAATTGCGCTTGAAATTAACATAAATTTAACATTAAAAAATTTGGCTGTGTATTGCATTGTATGCATGTATCAGTACAGCCCTAAATGTATACTAATTTTAGAGATTTTACCGCACCACTAAGAGCACTAAACTAATTACACCGCCAAAAATTTGGAGGGTGCTCTTAGAATGGCAGAAAGTACAATGGCAGCCTTTTGCGCTAATTTAAATCCACGCTAATATGCCTTTGGTCTCTTGTGCGCTAAAATTTGTACACGCTAAATAAAATACACTTACAGAATTAAGGAAAATATCACTTAAGAAATGATTGTGAAACTGGAACCAGCCCCAGTAAATGTTTTAAAGTTTTACTTCAATTTTTCAGCTCCAAATTCCTTTAAGGATGTCAATTCACTTCATCTACCAAATGAGAGATTTTCCCCTGTGAGGCGAGCCAGTGATGGGCTTTCAAACTTACACAAATATCAATCGCACCTGGAGAAACTGTATAATCAGACAATACAGCAATCGGGAGGATCGCGGCATAGTAGTCAATCTAGTCTAAAACAATTACAACAGGAATGTCAAGATTTACAGGTAAAAAACTCTCTCTCTGTCTGTATAATCAGATTGCCAAGATTTACAGGTAATCCTCCTCTCTCTCTCTCTCTCTCTCTCTCTCTCTCTGTATAATCAGACAATACAGCAATCGGGAGGATCGCGGCATAGTAGTCAATCTAGTCTTAAACAATTACAACAGGAATGTCAAGATTTACAGGTAAAAAACTCTCTCTCTGTCTGTATAATCAGATTGCCAAGATTTACAGGTAACTCTGACTCCCTCCCTCTCTCTCTCGTCCTCTTTCTCGTGTGTATAATCAGAATGCCAAGATTTACAGGTAATCCCCCCCCCTCTCTCTCTCTCTCTCTCTCTGTATAATCAAATTGCTAAGATTTACAGGTAATCCTCTCTCTCTCTCTCTCTAGTAGTCAATCTTGTCTAAAACAATTACAGCAGGAATGTCAAGATTTACAGGTGACTCTCTGACTTCCCTCTCTCTCTCTCTCTCTCTCTCTCTTCTGACACACAAATCTCACCTCTGACTCCCTCACTTGCATTTCTCACATTCATCTCTCTCTTTCTCTATCAAATACACACCTCTACATATCTTTCTCTTGTGCTCTCTTGCACACAAATGCACACACCTCACCCTCTCTCTCTCTCTCCTTCTTCTCTCTTTCTCCTTTCTTTATCACTCTATCACTGTGGTGTTAAAATTGAGATGAGAGAACACCTCTATATAACAGTCTAATAGACAGAAATGCTTCAGGAATTAGTAATTATCAACTGTTGTAAGCCAGTGTCATTAATGTGAGAAATGTTTTCTATTTGACAGAAACAAGTCAGCAACAGAGACCCGGGTAAAGAGGCAGAGTTACAGCAACAGCACACACTACACAGACTTCATCATTCATTACAGGTAAGGCATACCTGGATAAGTACTCAAAAACTCCAGGGGTTCAAAATTCCTTTGGTCCAAGGTCCAGGACCTATTGATTTTACTTTGAGACCCTTAATGTTTAAACTGTATAAGTCTGATGGTCCTGTCATTTTTTACCAGGATGATACTAGTTGTTTTATGATAACATACTGCTTGTTGACCAAAGGGTTCAAAATCTTCCTGAGTCTGAAGTCCAGGACTTATTAATTTTACATGGAGACCCTTGATATTAAAGCTAGTTAAAGTCTGAAGGACCTGCTATTTTTTACTCGGATAATAATGTTTAATATGATTACATTTGCCCTTTCAATGCGGTTATTGGACTTTCAAAATTGTATATGTGGGACATGCCAAAAATAAAGGTTAGAGGTTTTCGACAGTCCATAACAAAACTGAAATTCCTTTTAATATTCCTGAGAAATAAAACCCTTGAGTTAAGTTCTGTTATGACTTTCATCTTTAAAATTAGTCATATAACATTTAATTCAGGACCTTACTTGATTATTATTCTCTGCTTTCCAAAGACAGAGGGAGATATTAAATTAGAACTTCCATCCTTCTGTCTGTCCAGACACTTCTTATCCAGAGTAATTCTCCAAAAACTAAGGTACCATTTTACAATACTTTGTGCAAAACATCAACATTGATAGGTGAGTTGGTTTGCTCATTTTCCGGAGAGTTATAGCCCTTTGAACAAAGTGCAAATCACAAAAAGTAGCTACTGGTAGGGGGCCTTAATCCACTGAATTTGCTTTAGTCTGTGATTGACCGAAAAAAATCCATGTGATAGCAGACAACTTGAAAATTCCTTGCAAAAACCATAAATTTTGCCAGACTGTGAATCCCATGAAAACACAAAATTCCTTGCAAAGGCTTTAAATGTCACCAGCTGTGTAAATTCTACAAAAGCAACACAACTTTACAATTCATTGCAAAAGCCATAAGTTTTACTGGACTGTGCATCCAGCAAAAGCACACAACTTAAAATTTGTAAACTTTACCTTAAAAAGTTCCTCTTAGACACAGCTTGATAATTCCATGCCAAGTTAATAAATTTTTTCAAACTGGCTGTGTGAGATCCTATGAAAGCACATACCATGCACACACTCACAATGCATTAAGTAATGTGATGTGTTAGAATCTTTTCTATCTTTATAGATATAACTTATGAAAGCCTGTTAGAACCAGCTAAAAATAATGTTGTTATAATTCAGGTTGTCATGCAAAAGTAATGCAATATTAATGAATTATTTGGCTATTGGGGTTTGGGGTTTTTTTTGGTGGTGGGGGGGGGGGGGGGCACACTAAAAGTTTGAACCCTGTTGTAGAGGGGCACTATTAGGCGTCAGCACTATAGTTGCAAATGGGAAATTCTTGAAACTGGAATGTAAGGGCTGATCACTTAGATATCGCCTAATATTCACTATCCACTATATTAGACACCTTTAGTGAGCCTTAGGCTTGTATGCACACATTTTAATCTTTTAATTCTGGTGCTAGTACCACCCAGATTATGCTAGGGCCACTATGATACAGCTGGAAGTTTGGTGTATTTGAGGCAGTGTAACTTTTAGGTGCTAGCCCACTAAGATGGAATTTAAAGAGCTTGCTGCTCCACCAGTACATTCTTATATAATTTCAGCACAGTTTTATTTTTAGCGGAAAAGTTAGACAGCAAAACACACTGCTGCAATATTTTCCCTTGTTTCACAATAACTCAGAAGTTGTAATTTTACCCAAACTTCTGTTTTCTTGTTTCTAATTTTGCAACTGGAACTCATGAAAAACTGGGAAGTCAAAATCAAAGTCCCTTCCCCTTCAAACCACTATGGTAGCTCATTGCCCATTTTCTTTTTTTTAAAGGGGGGGGGGGGGGGTTCAAAGACAATGGTAAAAATTTCTGCAACTTTACCTATAGCTGGTGGCATCTCTATATTGTAAAAATTTGTTGACTTGGGCAAAAAACTCCATTCAATCAATCAATCAATCTTTCTACTTTGAGTCATTTAAGTTTGACTGTAAATTGAAATTCTAAAGCTTGCCATTGTAATACCTGCTTATATAGTCTGGCTGTCTGTTGTTTGTCTGTGCATCTCTATCTGTATGTGTTGCTTTTTGTTTACTTGAGCACATGTACCTGCTTCCAAAACTAGTTTTTTCTCCCTCCCTCCATTGATTTTACCTTAAATGACCTGCTGTATAAATATGTACATACATTTGCTTTGTATCTCCCCCATCAGCTTATTGCATGATTAAGCCATGCCAGGGCTCTCCCTCACCCATTTGTGAATGGGGCCAGGGACTTTGCAAATGTAAAAGTTAACATCATAATGACCAACATAGTGACATAGTGAAAACAAAACAAAAAAAGAAAAAAAACCTTTAAAGTTACAGAAAACTCCAAAATACTGTTTTTAAAACAGGAATTTCCGAAATTGTGAAAATTGGCAAAGTGATTGTGAAAAAACCATATGATTTTGAATTGTGAATGGGGCAGAATGTCGGCCCCAAAAACAACCCAGTGAGAGCCCTGCATGCTTTTAGTGTTACTTGCTTAATTAACAACCTCCTATTGCAGTTTTCTGGCTATACTGACTATAAATTTTGACGTAAATGTAAGAAATTCTAGAACAGACTTTAATTAAGACATAAATTGAAAAAGAATTTTGAAGCAGACTGTAATATTAGACATAAATACAAAATATTCTGAAAAATATTATACATTTTTGACACAAATGCATGATAATCTGGAACGGACTAAACTACTGTAAACGTATTTATTTTCCCGGTGTACTAATTTTCTCTTATTTCGCGGTCGTTTCTTTTGCGCGAAAATTAATACAAAGCGGAAATTTAAATAATTATGTATTTTAAATATGTTATAGAGCATATTTCAAAAACACGAAAATTTAACTACGCAGATATGTCTAAATATCCTATACCCCGAAAATAAATATACGCGAATTTAAATACATTTACAGTATTAGACATAATTGCAAGAAAATTAATGCTGGAACAAGTTAAGTTGTAATTTTAGAGTCAATTGCACACAATCATCATTTATACTAGATTAAATGCTTATCATAATCATGGGTGTATTTTTTTATACCCCCCCCCCCCCCTTCCAACCCCCCCTCTTAAAAAGTGGGGCGTATATAGTGATAGGGGTGTCCATCCCTGTGTCCGTCTGTCCTTTCGTTTCAACTTAGGGTACCTATCTCTTATCCGCAACTCCTCCTAAACCCTTCAATGGATTTTCATGAAACTTCCACACAATCTTTGTGATATAATGTAGATGTGCGCCTCCTATTTAAAAATTTGATCGGATGGATTTTTGAGAGCGGGGGTATTTTTTGTGAGCTTGTGGCTCACAGTTTTTCTAGTTTAAATTATATAACTTGTTGAAAATCTTAAACGTTTAAATTCAACATACAGCAGTTTCCATTATTTGTCAGCTTATCGATCAGATCACATCGCGACGGGTTTTATTCCGAGAGGTTTGTCGGTTCACTTACCAAAAATTGGTTGTTTTCTTTTCATATTTTTTGTTGTTTCTTTATCCTAGAACTGACAGCCTCATTATCTTCACTGCCATTAATCCACTTCACCATTCTAGAATTGATAGCCCTGATATAAGTGAAATCATATTGAATGTGTGTACACACAATTACTCCTCTCTTATCTGATGCAGGTTTTATAAAAAAATTGGGAAAATGAGTCCAATGGATGAAATGACAAAACTATGAGTGCAAAATGAGTGATAGGGGTTGGGGTTGGGTGGGGTGGGTTGTGACAAGACATGATCAGTGGAAAATGAGGCAGGTAGGGGACAAAGCAAAATCTCAGTAGACTAACGATGATTGAGGTGGGCAGGGGATAATAAGACAAAGTCAGTGGTGATTGGGACAGGGGTTGAGCAAACTATATCAACATCATATTAGTGAGTTGTCTGGGAGGTGTGAAAAAACAAAATCAACATCGTATTTGTGAGTGGGGCATGGAGGGTCACCAATAAAAAGGGTAGATCATATATTTATGTTTGAACTTGTGTAACATTTGCAGAATTTCTAATGAATGTGTGGTATTTTTATAGTGCTCGACCATTTATTGTTTTTCTGTTATAATATTCATACCAGAGGCAACATTTGTGGAGTGATAGAGCGTTTAAATTTGAAGTAGTAAAACACATTTTGGCAAGTCATCTTTATTAGTTAATAGTGACATTACATGTATTATAATGTGCTAGCAATTTTAAATTCTATTTTGTACAGACACCCTAGTTTTCAGAACCAATTCTCTTGCATGGAAAAATCAGACCAAAACTACAATGCTTTATTGAGCTGGCAGCAATGTGATTGAAGGCATGCACACTTAGTAATTGAATTCCACTCAGGACAGAACTTAGTGTCAGAAAGTTTGTTAGTTAGATTTTTAAAGGATAGTGATTTACTCAGGGCACTCTAATTTCCGCCACTATCAATGAACTTACAACTTAACAAACATTTGAAAAACATTTGCAAGATTTGATGTAAGTTAAAGATTCTTGACTAGGGTGTCAAACACTGTTATTCTACTCTGCTCTGCTTAACCAAGTTTTGACATCCATTAAAACTGCTGCCTCCTGGCATATTATTAACAGGAAAATATATAAATGGTCTATCACTTGTACAGTGTTCAATCTAGAAGGGGTCATTTGTACCATTGGCCCAAAATTATACTTTCTCTGGGCCCATTTGACCCATGTCATCAGTTGAATGTCAGAAATGTTGTTCTCATCGTTCCTTTTAGAAAATGTAGCTCTTAATTTTTCAAGGCTTGGGTCAAAATGGCCCCCATGAACTTAGAGTTCTAGATTGAATACTGCTTGTGTTGCTTTTAAGGATTTTAATAAATTAGTAACCATGGTATTTCTTGTAATGAATATTGTGTTTTTTGTTCATTATTATATATATAATCATGTCAAAACTGAGAAATTAAAAAAAAAAATAAAAAAATAAAAAAATTGGCATGGCAATCTTCAAAATAAGCACTGGTCTGATGGTCCGAGACCAGTTAGTTTTATCTCAACCCAGAAAATTGGCATGCCAGCAATTTCGACTGGCATGGTATATTATTTATTCACTTCACACACAAAATTAAGCACCATTTAGTCTAGAGTTTCACTTTATATACATGTATAAAGGTACTACTGTAGATTGCTTTTATGTTGCGAGTAGAACATTTTGTTGAGGCTTCAGTTACTGCAGATACATTTATGACCTTCACCTGAGCAAATGTGTATATGTAAATTTGCGGTTTTTAGCTAGACAAATCTGCAAATTCACAATGGAGTTCACCAGTATACTACGTGATTAATACCCTTTGCCGTTTGTGTGGAACGATTTGGAAACCATTTATGTCAGAATTTCCAGGAGTAACATCATATTTATCTCACCTGGCAAAGCCATGTGAGCTTATGGTATGGCAAAGTGTGCATCTGTGCCTCCGTCCGTGGGTAAACTTGGATCTTCTCCTCTGAAACTACTGAACCAATTTAAACTAAATTTGGTGTGAGAGGTCCTTGCTGGATAAAGATTAAAAATTGTGTCGGGCATAATCCACCAATATGTTAAGTCTGGGCCTCTTGTTATAGGAAAACATAAACCGAAGAGATTCCATCTCCAATGGAAATAGTTATCCAGTAGAAATTTTATAGGGTATCATGTGGTACACTGCCCAGCCTCATTGTCACTTGCTTTAGGCAGTCAGTCTATATATCGATATGATGATTTTGGCAATAATTTTTTTTGAATTTGCAATGCAACTGCAAAAATCAATTTCTTGCAAATTAAAAGCAATCTACAGTATATTAATTTAACACTTTTACAGTGATTTCCCTAAAATTTGTAGCAGGAGGTAGACTGACTAATCCAACAGGCCAGGGGTCAAGGGGGCCCCTAGGCTGAAAAGGGATTTTCTGGTCTTTTGAAGGCAGTTTTATGAATTCTAACTGGCCAATTTGGAGTTTTAGGCGGTCAAATCTGCCTTTTGCTGGCTCTTAAGGAAAACACTGTTTTCACTGTGCATTTAGTTTTGACATGAAAAAAAAAAACAATTTTAATTTTTAATGTTTTTGTTTGCTTGTTATGTTATGTTATTTATTTATATATTCTTTCTTTTTTGTTTATTTTTTCTGTCCTTCTTTCTTGTTTTGATTTTTCTGTATATATATATATTTTTATGTTTTCCTCCTGTTGTATAGGACTATCCTTTCCTGCAGAATTATAAACACTATCAGAAGTACCTATGAATAAGGTTTGTTTAGAGATTGTAAAATCCGTCATCATAGAACTTACGTATCGTTTATATATTGCATGCCTTGTTTTATGTAGAGATATATATCCATACAGCTGGCTGCTTGAAGACACTCACTGCTTTCTTATATATATGTATATACCTATATACCTGTTTTGTTATCTCTGATGTGATTGGCTAGTTGTCTTGAACAATCTGTAATCTGTTTTCTCAGTGGTTAGTTGTTGTTATAATGTAATCTCTCTTGTCATTGGCAAATTGTTTTGTACTCTTCTCTTCTCTGATGGGTTAGTTGTCCTGTCACCTTGGTTTTTCTGTAATCTCTTTTTTCATTTGCAGATTGTCTTGCTATGTTTAGTCTTTTTTCTGATTGGTCAGATGTCTGGTTTTCATGCTTAAACTGTAATCTCTTTTCTCATCGGTTAGTCTGGTGTACTCTTGTTTAATATGTAATATCTTTTGCGATTGGTTATTTGTCTAGTGTTTATGTTACGATGTAATCTCTGTTTTCATTGGCAAATTGTTTTTGGTTTCAATTGGCCAAATGTGTTATGTCTTGTCATTGGTTATAGTGATGCATCATTAAATGTTACCTTGTGGTTTATTGGTTAATATTGGTACAAGTTTAGCAACACGTTTCTAATTGGTTGAGGTATTAGTGTAAATGCATATATCATCAGCCAGTCGCATTGCGTATATATGGTGTATGCCATTCTCATTTTCCATTTTCTATTGAATTGTGATATGTTCTGTTTTATTTCTTTGTTCTTCTCATTAGTTTGAGGGGCCTCGGTGACCGAAGGGTCTAACGCACACACTTGCGGATCACAGCACTCACAGCCTTCCTTTAAACCCCTCTCAGGCAGATCCTAGTATGAGAAAGTTTAAGCACACACTTATTGATCACATTACCTCTCACTGCCGAGGTCCAAACCCCCCTCAGGCAGATCCTAGTATGAGAAAGTTTAAGCACACACTTATTGATCACATTGCCTCTCACTGCCGAGGTCCAAACCCTACTTGGGCAGATCCTGGTATGAAAAAGTTTAAGCACACACTTATTGATCACATTGCCTCTCACTGCCGAGGTCCAAACCCCACTCAGGCAGATCCTAGTATGAGAAAGTTTAAGCACACACTTATTGATCACATTGCCTCTCACTGCCAGGTCCAAACCCCCTCAGGCAGATCCTAGTATGAGAAAGTTTAAGCACACACTTATTGATCACATTGCCTCTCACTGCCAGGTCCAAACCCCCCTCAGGCAGATCCTAGTATGAGAAAGTTTAAGCACACACTTATTGATCACATTGCCTCTCACTGCCGAGGTCCAAACCCCCCTCAGGCAGATCCTATTATGAGAAAGTTTAAACACATGCAAACAAATCACAGTGCCTCTCGCTCAAACCCAACTCTGATAGATCTTATTGTTAGAAAGTTTGTGGGTTCATTTGTTAAAAGTCGATTAACTTGTTTTCATCCAATGTCGCAAAACTGACTGCTTTGATATAAGTGAAAGAATCTTGACTGGGGCTTAAATACCATTACTCCACTCCTCGCCACTCCACTCATTATTTGGTTTCAAGTAATCTGATGTAATTTACCCACCCAACCACTGAATAAACTGATCTGAACCACCTCTACTGCTTGGTATTACAAAGTTAAAGTTAAAGTCTGTCCCGAGCCATTAGGCCCATCAGGCCGGAGCTTATCCCGGTTTCTGTGGCGTTAAGCGACTGAGAGTACAAGACTCTCCCCGAATGGGACGCCGGTCCATCGCAGGGTTAACCCCCCGCTGGCACTCACTTATTTTTCAGCTGAGTGAACTGGAACAACGTGAAATTAAGTGTCTTGCTTAAAGGACACAGCACATCGCCTGGTCCAGGGATCGAACCCACGACCTTCAAATCATGAGTCCAACGCCTTAACCACTAGGCCACGCGCTTCCACTTGGTATGACAAAGCTACAACAATACACATTGACATGCACATGAAATAATTATTATTGTGGAAGTAAAATATTTTATTCATTTTAGATACAAACTTTACAGTGTACATAAGTCAGAAAATTGACATTTCAATTATCAAAGATACTTATTGGTTGTTGCCAACTTAACCATGTGAAGAAATACCTTAATATAGGGCAATGTCAACCCAATATACTCCCGTTTCCATTAGAAATTATTCTTCTCAAACATTTTGGGGTATGATATTGTAGTCTGGGTAACCGCATTGAGAACGCTTGGTTCCTATGGAAACTTACAAAATTTAAATACTTAAAAAAATATTTCTGTTTTTCACAGATTGTAATTATATACAAATAAATTTTTAATTTCTCTTAAAGTAAAATTTCAAGCATAGGAAATATATGATTCTAGACCATCTGGTCCTAGTTTCACAATCATTCCTTAAATAAGATTTTCGGTAACTTAAATCAGACAAATTTTGGCAATATTTGATAAAACTTAAAAAAAGATAAAGCTGTTAAAGATCTTCAAATTAAACACCTTAATTATAGCAGGGGTTCAAAATTATGTTTTGTAATGGAAGGTCCAGGACCTTTTGCCTTTATTTTTGGCAGGTCCCACATAAAGTTTTGAAAGTCCAATATCAACATTGAAAGATCCATGTGCAATTATGTAATTATATTGAAAAAGTAGAATTATTCTTGTAAAAATGGCAGGTCCATCGGACTTTTACAATTTAAATATCAATGGTCCCAAGGTAAAATCAATAGGTCCAGGACCTTGGACCCTGGGAATTTTGAACCCCTGCTATAGGAATATCTAACTTACAAAATTAATCAAATGAAGAATATACCAGATTTTAGTTCAAGGACATCTCAGTTGAGAAATGATTGTGAAACCAGGATCAGGTCCTTTAAAAAGGACGGGTTAGCCATACTATACAGTTTGAGGAAGAATCTTTTATTCTGTAAAATTTCTGCATGCTCTGGTTCTCATATAATGATATAATATGTAGTATAATATATAAATTAAAAACAGTAGTTTAGATATGTATGTTACTAACAAATTAATATCACATTACAACAGGTTACCTAGCTAGGGGTTCATACAGAACTTGAAAAGTCATGGAATTTGACTTCTTTCTTAAAAAATCATGGAATTTGACTTCTTCCTTGAAAAGTTATGGAATTTGAATTAGTTCTTGAAAAGGCATGCAATTCAGTTCTTGCTTTGAAAAATCCAAAATTTTTTTAAAATGTCATGGAATTTTAGTAAAAAATTAATTCAATGCTAAGTAAAAATTACATAATTTAGGGGAAATCTGGTTTTGTTTGTTTCTGAGTCCAATAGTTATTTACAGTAGAAGAACCATTCAGCTCAAATGTGCCATGTTACCCAATATAAAAAGTCCAGAGTCCTAACAAAGTTAACTAAGATTTTCCTTAATTTAAGTCTGGCAAATTTTATATCTTAATAATGTTTGAGACATTTAGACATTTAACTTATCATTTTTAAGCTCACTTAAAGCATATAACATTTGTATTTAGTTTTGTCAAAATAAGCTTCAAAAAAGATTTACAAAGTTGCTATATTTAAGTTAAGGAAAATCTTAGTTTAGAAATTATTGTGAAACGGACCAGGCCTTGGTTTCACAATCATTCCTTAGCTAAGACTTTCCTTAACGTAAATCTTGCAAAATTTCAAATCTTTATAATTTTGTTAATTTTAAAGATATTCAGGAAATTAAGGTGTCATTTTAATGGTCACTGCTAGATTAAAACATTAGCATTTAGTTTTTACAAAAACATTCATCAGTATTTCCAAAGAGGGATTACCAAAAATGGCTATATTTAAGTTAAGGAAAATCTTAGTTAAGAAATTATTGTGAAACGGACCAGTACGTTTATGTCTATTTTGGGAACATAATGGATAGCCATTGCAGTTTGATTAACATTGATTGAGTTATCTCCCTTTATCTGCAACCCAAAGTAAAGGATATAGTAAAATACATACATCTGACTTATTTCTCCATTACATTTTCATAAACTAGTATTTTGCTAATGTCTCGGATAAAGCACATAAGCTCTTATATTCGTTCCAGTTAAAATAATTTCAAGTGATAATTGTATAGAAACTGCTAGAAAAGGGTTTGAACAGAAGTTGGTACAATACTCCCATACATACCTCTGATGTAGATTTATGAGTGGTATTCATGCATGTATAACATTTTATGCCATTTTCATGTGTTATGCTAAATTCATGAAAATGGCAGATTTTTTCAAAATTCAGACAGGGTAAAAACTCCAGGGTTTTGTGTGTCCTTGCAGGACAGGTTTTAGAAGTGTCAAAATCTGGGATGTCCAAGACAATCCAGAACATATAACATGTGTTAACTACCAAAGTTAGTGCTAGGCTTCTGGCGTTTATTTTGGCGAAATGGAATTTTGTGTGAGTCAGTATGGAATACAAAAGTGGGAAGATTTTGGCATTAAAAAACTATTGTCGGGACAAAGAGCTAACTAGCCCTGTCTACCTCTCCAAACTAGAATGAGTGATCCTAAATTCTAATTCATTTTATTTTCATTGGCTAACTTAAAAAAGTTCACGCGAGTATAATCGTCGATATACTGTCGCAGATTCCAACAGTATAATCACAATATACTGCTTCAAATTTTCTGAGTACTGGCACATGCACATTCAGTACCGAACCATCTTGATAGATTAATGGAATCTTACACAGGGTAAGACAGAGTTATATCATGTCGCCAGTAAAACTAATTTGCGACAGAAAAACCACCGATATATGTCTGCAAATCGAAAATTACAAGACAGATATCCCCTAATTATATGCCTCTATTGCTAGTAAAACGCCATTGCTCTACTTCAGTCGGATAGTTGATTCTTAAGTAGGCCAGGCTATGAAAATTTTTAGCATAAAACTTGTTTAATTCACCTTGTTGGGCATCTCCCTGGTTGAAGCCCCAGTCCAAAGCTAACATTTCTGTACTACATGTTACACTCATTTTGTTGTCTTTTTATGCTGGATTTATTGTGTAACAACTGTTATCCCCCACCTTTTGGACAGAAAACAGTGGTAGCTCGGTTGGTAGAATGCTTGTTCTGTAAGTGATAGAATGTAGGCTTGATCCCCGGGCAGGTCTGACTCAAGACTTGAAAGCGAGTGATCACTGTTCTTTCGCCAAGCACTCGGCATTTACAAAATGAAAGTCAGTGTTTTTGGGATGGGTACTTTAAATTAAACAAGGTCCCGTGTCACTCACAGTAGGTGTGGCACTATAAAGAACCCTGCTGTATAATGCCATCAGCGCAAGACACAGGTAAATTTTCTGCACCCTTGCCTATAGTTGGCGACGTCTCGACATAAGTGAAATATTCTTGACTGAGACGTTAAATACCATTACTCAACTCCCACTTTTTTTGACAGAAAACAACTGTAAACCAACTTATAATTGTCATGTTTGTGTGCCTTTCACTCTCGCGTGTTTCACAAGGACAAAATATTGTTGATAGTTAATCAATATGTAGTCGTTTTTGAAAATGGTATTATTTGAAATATATTTTCAGCTATAGTAAAGTGCTTGCTTTATGAGTGCTAGGTTGTGAGTTGGAACCCTGACCAGGTCTGACGCAAGACTTAAAAGTGGGCAGTGACTGTTCTTTCGCCAAGCATTCGGCATAATGAAATGAAAGTCATATAGCTGGCATATCTTGATACAAGTGAAGTATTCTTGATTGGGGCGTTAAACACTATTACTCAACTCGACTCAATATCAATAAGGTTAAAAATCACAAATGGTTTTGGCAAGACAATTGAGAATGTTAATAGCGGAAAATAAAAGTTGGTTTTCAGTGCCATAAAATTATTGCTTCTGCTCTTTTACTGGATGGTTACATATTTATAACATAAAAGATTATTTCTAATGATGAGTTACATGAGCAGTTCTAATCATCGATAATGCAAATCTAGCTGATTCCCCTCACTGTAAGTGATCTAAAAGGCAGAAAGTAGAACTGTATTGGTGGGTATAACTGTTACCTGACATCTTTTGTTTGTTTTCTTTATGCCATATTGACAGAAGGTAGTTTTTGAAAAATGTTATATAATGTGTTGGTGGGTATATTATTAGAAAGCTTTTGTTTGTATTCTTTATGGCATGTTAAATAATAAAAAATCTCTTTTCTTTTATGCAGGGATCATCATTACCACACTCACCAGTGCCCTCACCCCCATTAGCCCCGGGGTCACCTAGCTTTCAACGACACAGTCAATCAAACATTGATACACAGAGTGCCACGTTATATCAGCATTTACAGAGATTACACCTCCATCAACAAATACAGCAGACTAACAGTCAACAACTTCACAGAGGAAGTCCACCCACCTGTCTTCCTGCACAGAGAACGGATTCTCCACCCCAAAGCTTTAATCAGTTGTTTCAGAATTTTACTCAGCCACACCAGAGAAGCAGTCCTCCGCCGAATTTAGCCAATTTTCAGAATTTACAAATGATTCGCGAGGACTCGCAAGATCTGGTAGAACAATCTCCGAACGAAGATGGGATGGAGACCACTATGCAGATTCAAGAACCGTCATCATTACACGGATCTCAAGAGATGAAACGGCGGCAGTATGCAGGAAAACCACAGATCAGTATTACTGATGCACACGGTCATGTGACCGATGTAACGTCAGACGGCGACCCTGACATGGAGGACAGTGATTCTCAGACAGATAGTAGTACTCCCTCAGGGTCTTTCCACGGAACATTCCACGACTCGGCGGGATCTCCACAACAATCTTGTTCGCACACGCCATCCCCTACGTCCCCCCATCATGTTGGGGGGACAAACTTTAACTCGTTACTATATGGTAATTATATCAACACAAACGTTCCTTTTCCTCCACATATCACCGACATTCATAAAACTGTGCCAAATTCTTACGATGTTCCGTTTACGAACTGTCATTGGACAAATCCTCAGTTAGCATATCTTGCACGCCTACAGCAGATACATCCAGCTCAGTTCAGATTTCAGCAAGTATTTAATGGTTCACAAGATAGATTCAATTTACAGCAAGCTGTAGTTCAGAATTTAGGATTGGAAATAACGAGAAATAACTTAAGCTATTTACAGAGCAACGGACAGCAATCAGCCAACACAGCGATGGATCTATCACGGAATAGATCGCGGCGGGAAATGGCAACAATTACTCAAATTTATCGCCTGGTGTTAGTGCCGATTTACACAAGACTAGTTCCAACATCAATTTAACATCTACCCGCACGGTGGATGACATTTTACACGAATTAAAACGAATTCTAGAAGATCGACAACAAAAAGAGAAAGTTTATCAGTGTTCAGAGCATTTATTTAGGGTAGAAAATTCGGACGTTCAGATGGAACTTGAAGTTTGCGAAGGAAGCATGCATAACGGTTTACAGGTGCGGCGGATATCGGGTGATAAAGGACATTATAGGCAACTCTGTCAAGAACTACTTTCAGGAATCAATCTATGATGTTACCATGGTTACTTGTAATCATAATTACTATGGTTACATGTGATCATAATTATACTTATTTTTACTTGCTTATTTTGTTATTACCGACAAGTTTTAAACACACTTTCCTATCTAATATTCCCATGGGGAATACGCTTTTACAGTTTGACCTTGAACTCCTAACTTTGGCTTGTAGTCTGACCTTGACTTTGTAGTTGACCTTGAATTTGAATATATAATGGCCTTATTGTTTTTGGTGCTTTCAACATGTTCAAATTACATGTTTATTGAACCAAATCTGAATTATTTTGTAATAGTAATAATATTATTGTATTTGAAATGGTGAATTAATTTCGACAATTTTGGAAAATGTTTCAATTGATATTTTTGACTGCAAAGTGGAATACTGCCACTAATGATTTTTGTTTTTGTTTACAACTTGGAATTTGACACTAACAATGAATGTTATACTTTTTGACTGGCCATGTAAGTATTTTAATTTGAAGGTCTGAAAACTAGATATTTTACTGCGACATAGACTATACCATGGTTACACCATTCTAGAAGGGGGTCATTGATTCCTTATTTTGCCAAATGTCCATATTAGGTCTTAGGCATATTTATAGATAAACAACATTGACCTGTCCGTTTGACCTTACATTAGGAATATTCATATAGGAGGGTCCACCCAATACATGGGCAGTGTTAAGATTCACATTCAATGCATATACACATTGCCCATGATGAGTGTTCACATCATGTAGATGAAGTTTACATGATCCCTATTCTGAAATCAACTCGTCCATGATGAATATTTAAATCAAAGGTCAAGCGGACAGGTCAATGTTGTGTACCTATAACATATTATGAATGGAAAAATATTGATGTAATGGTGTTGGAAACAGTCCCCTCTAAAAATCCTAAAATACACACTGCAACATAGTAACAATTTTTTTGTAACATGATTAATCCCACTGAATCTTCATGTGGAAAGTAAGATGTGGTCATTAAATGAGAATTACAGTTCTTATATTTAAGTTAAAGGTCGCAAAGCTTGGTCATACTCATAAGCCAACACTTAGTATAACCTTGACCTAGGTAAGTTATAGGTCAAAGGTCACCTTTAAATAGGTGTTCGAAATAAGTCAACATTTTCAGCCAGTCGTTGTCTTTATAATTTCAGCACTTTCTATCTTGCTATATAAGAGACTGTTGAGAAAGTAACCAGTCATCCCAAAAGTATCAGTCTCGGACTTTGAGACAGGTTGTTATTTCGAACACAGTTTAAGTGCTAGCAGTTTCTCTTTTTTTTGCCCTATATTATCTCTGGTTACCATTGTAAATTGGAAAGTTCACAAGCCGTTATTGTAAATTGGAAATGTCACAAGCCGTTATTTTTGTAAGAAAAACAACATTCCCATTTTATTCATATTGTTTTATTTCATGTTGTCTTGTTACCCATCAACTGTTTTATCTTCTCAATTACCCATCAGCTGTTTTATCTTCTCAATTACCCATCAACTGTTTTATCTTCTCAATTTTAAGTGCATATAAATATCTGTGAGAATTTTTTCAAATCGCAAAATTTTATTGGAAAATGCCTTAGTGAACATTTAATTCTTTTATGTCTAGATTGCTTATTTTTGTGGAACTGTTGATTGCTGAATTTGATAATTTAAAATGCAAGAGCTGAATTTGAAACTTTAAAATACAAGGAATTACTATTTAACTGAAAACATCACTATGGCAGCTAAGTTGAAATCATCTAAATAAATTTCACAGGCAGAAACTATGGCATAAAATTCCATAACAAGTTTACTTTTGAAACATATATATTGCAAAAAATGATCTTTTTTGAAAAAATTAAACCATGAAGCATTAATGCATTTTTTATGTGACTATGAAGTTTCTTGAAAATGGCCGGTTTTTCAAAATTAGGGACAAGTTAATATTCCCAAGAGGGACAGGTTTTAAAAGGGTCAAAATTCGGGACAAACGCTGGCATGTAAGAGCACCATTGTAGCAGTCAACAGTTCTTCGGGAAAAACCGATCCTGATACAAAACTTTACCAAATGTCATCCACTGGAAAAAATAATTAGTTTGTTGTTCTTTGAAACTTATTTTAACTGGACATATATAAAACTAAATACTGCAGGTGTAGCTTTATTTGCAGTTCACTAATTTTTGCTTATTTTTACTGTTGCCACAGATACAATTATATATTCTTGATCTTATAGTCAGTTTCATAAAACCATACTATTATATCCCAGGAAACGGTCAGATATTACAAAAAATGTGAAAATTTGAACCTGTGAAATTCAGTATATTTACAGTACCTTTAGATACTAAACTGGCCATTAATCGTCATTTTTAATACTGCGAAAACTCTTTAAGCAGGCAGTTAGTTTTAATGGTCACCTACCAATAAAGGTCATGTGTCATCCGCCCTTGATAATTTTAATATACTATTTCACCTGAAATAAGCAACCACCAGGGTAAAACACACAAATTTTCTTATACTGGTCGTTTAGAAAATCCTTATGTAGATTGTGGGCATTTTGTTGGTCGGATGGCACATGACTTTTTCCATTCTGGTTAGTTGTATGCTAGAAAATCTTCAAAAATCACACAGTTTTAGACCAATATACTGAATAGCGTCCAGTTAAGAGAGGTTTTACTGTTAAGATGCTGTAAATTCGAAAATTTTTGTGTTATATTTTTTGTGCATATTTATGAAATAACAAGACTTGATTATAAAATTTTTAGAAAATTCAATTTTAATATAATTTTTTTTGCATTTTCACTAATTGTCATCTGGCAAAGCAAGAATAGGAATGCATAACTTGAATTTTTAACACACGTGAAAATTATAGATGCAAAAATTCTAGAATTTACAGCACCGTCTCTGTTACAATTACAATAGCCATTACAATTATTTGGTGTTTTTTAAATCTGCAGACTCTATATTTTACATAACCTTTTCTTTCAGTGCTAAAATAAATTTCATTTTCATATGTTTCCAATATTATTTTAAAAAAATTATTTATATGAATTTGCAAATATCATTTTAGTTAAGATTGGCAGTAAGATCATGTTATTATTGGATAAAAATGGGGAAATTTATTCAATATTGCCATCCATACCAGTAGATTTCTCTAACTTTTAAAACATGTTATCTGTGGAAGCATTGTATGAAGGGCTAGTGGGTTGTTTTGCGGGACAATTAGGACCTTGTTATTGGTGAAGAAGTTGTTGGAGTGAATGAGAAATTTGTTATTGGTGATCATGTGTTGTTATATAGGAGAGCATGGATCTCGTTATTGGTGAGCGTGAAATGCGTGTGCGAGGATTTCGTAAACTGTGATAAATAATTTGCACTTAATTTGATGAATGCCATTTTGATTTGTTATCTTGTTTGGGTTTTTTTTTTCAATTTTTTTCGGCAAGTCGTATGTTTGATTTTTGATTTGATTTATGAATATTTAGAAATATTTTTTCCCGCAAGTCATGTTTTTGATTTTTTAACTTAAATACATTTTTGTATGAATTTAAAGATTTCCATATAGATTTGCAATTCCATGTCTTATGCAAATTCCCTTAATTACTACTTAGTAAATGAAGCATGTTTTGTAACAAAATTTTCCAGGACAAAGGGTAAACGATATAAAAAACAAAATTGAAAAATAATTTGAAGTCTCTGGCAACATAACTACTTAAAAGACACTTTCTTGTCGCCAGACGTCTTTCATGAAAAGCTCATAGATCTTTTAGAAGCCAGGAACTTCTTTAATATAGATCGGAGTAATGGTGTTTAAAGACCCAGTCAAGATTATTTCTCTATGTCAAGGCAGTCAGTTCAGATATGTTGGCAAAAGCTGTAGTGCCCCGGGAAACCAAACCTTTAGCAAGTGAACTCACAAATTTTCTCACACTAGGATCTGTCCTGAATGAGAGTCCAACCTAGTCTGTGAGAGGTGATAGTTCCATGGTTCTAATCTGGTCTCAATTGCCAAGTTGTCTGGAGTGTTTGCTGGATTCACTATGCTCTCATGCCTTGGTTCAAATATGCATATCCCAGTGTAAAAAAAATTGTAAGTTCACTTCCTGAAGTGTTTTCTCCAGACTGGCATTCTCCTCCATCCCCGATACCATTCACATCAATAAAAGCAAAAGAATTATGACTGGGGACTAAAAATTTCTATTTCTTCACTCTATAAATAATCTTTGCGTAATAAAATTTACATTGTTAACTGTTGTGATAAGTCAAGCACAAAAATGTACAAAATTGTGCTTATGTTTTTCACAATACTAGTCATTAAATTTCTTACTTTAAATCTCTGTGGTATTTACTTTTTGCAGAAAACAACCAAAACAAAGTCATGAGCCTTCAAAGTTTTTGCCAAGTAATTGTGTCCTGTTCTAGGTCACATTGGCCGATGCAAATCATACAAAAATCATCCTGTTTTTACAGGAAATGAGAATGGCCAGATTGATGAAAAAATTATTTCACTCTTACTTTCATTGTGCTGCTAGCCCCAATTTCACAATTATTCCTTAACTAAAATTTTCCATAACATAGATAGATGTAGCAGTGAAAGGGATTGGCCAGATTGATGAAAAAATTATTTCAATGTTACTATCATAGTGCTGCTAGCCCCAGTTTCACAATTATTCCTTAACTAAAATTTCTTAACTTAGATAGATGTAGCAGGTGTAAGTGATTAATTCTGTCTTTGAATAAAAGAAGTTTGGAATAGCTCTTCTCTACCTCTCTTTGGGTAATTGTCTCTAGTACAAGGTAGTTTTTTCATCAAGCTACAAAATTAATACACACTTCAAAAAATAAAATCATGTATATTTTTTAGGAGGGAGGAATGCTTATTAGGAGGGGGATAATTTAAAATATTAACGTTCACAACCAAAACAAAGCCATGAGCCTTTGATGTTTTTTGCCAAGTAATTGTGTCCTGTTCTTGGTCACATTGACTAATGCAAATCAAACAAAAAATCATCAAATGAATTTTAGAAAATTCTGCCATCTAATAATAAAAAATAAAGTTGCTGGTTTAGCTAGCTAAACAGGGAGTGTTTTCCCTCCCAGAGCACCCAGCCGCACTCCCCTGGTGGAAGTTTTTGTGTTTAACTTAATATATATTGACAGTTTCAAAGTGTTTAGGATTTGTGACTTGGACATGGATTTGTATGATTTATTTTGATTTCTAGTTAAAAATACAAAGTTAGATGTTTTAAAAAAAGTCACAAATGTGGTATACATTTTCTTTTAAGGAGACAATTACCCAAAGGGGAATTTCCTTGAGCTGGTAAAACAAAGGTTGAACATTTTAAAGTGCTAACAATATATATGACTTGCCTAGGGTACTTATTATATATACATATATAATATATATTATGTTAAATAATTTCAGATGTTTTACATGTTTCGGATGATGCTTAGCATAAATTTTTGTTTCTTTTATTTTACATAAATATGTATTACTTAAAATGATATATATATTAAATTATGTATCAATTACCGATTACAACAAATGTGAATAAAATATTTATCTTTATATTTTTTTGTTTTTCTTTTGTAAATGTTTTGTATTTGAGTCAGATAGATGCGAGCTTGTGAATGATTGTAAACCTTTATTTTTTTTAATTGTTCAAGTGCTGTTTGAGCAATTGAACAATTAGTTTTGTTTGTTTTTTATATCAAGTTAATTTTATTAATTATCATTTTAAACAAAATCTGTTGTTTTTGTTTTTACATTGTTAGCCACTTCACAAAATTTGTTTTCTAAGATTTTCACTAAACTGTTAGTAATATTTTCTAGTGAAATATTAGTTGAATAGCACCAATTTGAGTTTGAAGTACTAAAACAATGGTCAATATTCACAAACATTGTGTAGCAACCTTATTTTTTAAGAAATCTAAATGATTCATAGTAAATGTTTGACTTCCACATATTTCTACAGCTGTCAGTCTACTCATATTGCATTTTAAATTTAGAATAGTATCATAACAGCTTTAGGGATCTGACATAAATACAAAAAATGTAGATTTGTGTCAGAATTTCCTCTTATTATGAAACAGTTGCAACATAAAAACTATGAAATATTTTTGACCAGTTTATTATATATTTTTACGAAATACCTGACTTTTCGGACTTAGCAATTTCCCATTGTTTAGGTGAATTTGACTGTTACATTATAGTTCTTATAATATAATTTTTCTTGACCTTACATTTCCTGTAAAAAATAAAATTTATGTTGTAAATTTTTTTTAATTTTAATTCCAAGGATGTTTATGTTATCATTGGTTCATTTGGTGTATCACATATATGGCTATCAGTGCTAGATATTTTGTTATTTTAAAACTTTATTTCTCTTGAATGTTTTTGTATTTGGTCAGTATTGATGTTTTGGTTGATAATTAGTCGTCAGGTTTGAAGTTTTGAAACTTACCCTTTCTCTCAAAGTTTGGTGGCAGCGGCGGGACATGAAATTATATGTAATTTTCTGTTTGATGTTTTTTTTATATAAAACGCAAATTTTTAAATTTTGTATGTATTAAGTAAGAGGTCTGTAAAAGAAAATTTGGATGTCTTTTATTATAACTACATGATGGATGTTTGACATGGATATATGAGTCATTTGTGTGATTGTATTATTTAAGAATTGGAGATTTTTAATCACTAAGATTATGTAAATAGTGTGAAGTAACAATAAATTATTGACAAATGTGATTTATCACAGTGCAGATTGAAAAATAGAATAAAATAAACAAGTTAGAAATGCATCACAAAATTTGTTGGCAGTGGCAGGATATATATTTAATTGTAATTTCTATTTTTACATTATTATATATCTATAATATTTGGTTCTGTTTTAAAGAATGTGTTTGTGTTGAGCACATTATAGAGCTGATGTTTCTTGTGCTGGGCACAAAGTATTAAAGTTTTTTGCCTTTATGTAGACCAAAGTGATTTTAAATACACTGTTCGGAAAGAATATTTTTTTGATTTTGTATAAGAATGTTAAGGAAAGTTTTGCTGATCCATATACAGCTGTAAGAAATTAATAATCCCAGTGGAAGGTTTTAGCTCACTGGATAAGAGTTTCAAGGGTAGTCATTGTTTAATTTTTAGTGCTTGTTTTCCTAAAGCTATGATATTTTCTGACATCTTGCTTTCCATTTTTCGAAGTTTTTTTTCGTTAAAAAGTGCCATAATTTCTTTAAACTACTCCAAAATAACATCTTGTTTGAATTCTCTGTACTCCAGTTTCCTGAGTCACATCCCATAACCCCAATGGTTACTGGGGTGTTTACCTTAACTGGGTTTTGTATTATATCAAAATAAAAATGGGACTATTGATACAGTTAGTTATTGTAGTATTATGGATTGTATATGAATTTTTTACATTCTTTGTTTCCTTAAAATGCTGGAACACTTTTAATCATAATGGAAGGTTTTTATAAGATAGATTTACAGTAAAACAGGTTTATAACTAAGCCCTAGGGACTCTATTTTTAACTTCGTTATAAAGTTCTTCTTTATATCATTATATAAAGACTTATATAGAAAAGCCAAATAATTGACTTCGTTCTATCCATGTATTCGTCTTTAAGCATGTTCATTATATTCATGTTTTACTTGTATCTTTTATTGAAAGAAAAACTCCATAAAATGTTGGTTTTTTTTTTTTTTTTTTTTTTTTTTTTTTTTTTTTTTTTACAAAGGAACCAATTTTATGCCCAATAAATCTTTTGATTTTTTTGTAACAAAAATATAAAGAAAAAGTTTTCAATCTGTTCACTGTTGGATCAAACATTTTCAAAGGCACAAATGAAATACTTCCCAATTTAAATTCTTGAGCATTCTAATCATATTTTCTGATTATTGTACAGCATTATTGATTGATTTTGATTTTATTATCAATAAACATGGTCTTTCAGTACTATCAGTACTTTGATTACAAATCCTTGCGATTGTACTTAATTAATGTGCATGTGAGCTGGTTGGATGTTTAAACTGTTGTTATTTGTAAATGAGAATGTAAGAATTATTTTAGTGTGTCTGTGAGAAACAAAAATAACTTTTACCACCCCTTACCTAAAATGGAAGAATCACTTGTAGATGCGTTTTGGTATATACCAAAGGTTTATAGGGGTGAATAAGTTATTTTTACCAGGAAAAAAGATCTCCATATTTTTAAATTACAGACCTAAGTTTTTATATGTGTGCCCTTTTCTTGATCACCTTTTTCAATTTGATTTCTTAAAAGTGTAACTGAACCTTTTCACCCCTTCAGATGAGTAGTATGGTCCAAAAATCATGGAGTGGATCATACCACTATGTTATGAACTGAGGGGGTTAAAGAGTTGAAGATTATTTTTGTTTAATGTTTGCAGGTCACATATTTATTATATTATTATTATTTACAATACTTATATTTAATGAGATTTGTTGGATGTTGATGGTCATTACTAATGTTGTGGTCATCATTACAATGTTGGTGGTCATTACTAATGTTGTGGTCATCATTACAATGTTGGTGGTCATTACTAATGTTGTGGTCATCATTACAATTATTGATGGTCATTACAATGTTGCAGTAATCATTACAATGTTGTGGTCATCATTACAATGTTGCGGTCATCATTACAAGATTGATGGTCATTACTGATGTTGATGATTATCACCATGTCAATGATTACCATGTTGATGGTCAATACAATATTGGTGGACTTGTTGATGGTTACCATTTCAATTTTGACCATGATACAGGGTTCGTACAGACCTTTAATTTTGATGTTTGCCCTAAAAAGACCCTAAAAACAAGTCTGACCCTAAAAAGCCCTTGAATTTTGCCAATTAGGTGTTCATATTAAATGGTTGTAAATAGACTGATCAAAATAAATAAATAAATAAGTTACATTGGAATGAGCAATTTAAAGGTACCTGACCCTCCTGAACACCCAAAATCAATCCCCACTTCAAGTGTCGTTACTTATGGACATGCAAGTAATTGTTTTATTGATTTAATTGTCTTTGCACCAATGTTTTTTTTATAAAATTGTCCCTCTGATTAGGCCTTGAATTTGCAAATGAGACCCTGAAAAGACCCTAAAAAGTCCTTAAATTTGGAGTCCAAATGTCTGTACGAACCCTGATGATAGTCATTACCTATGTTAATGGTCATTAAAATGTTGTGGTTATTACAATATTGATGGTCATTACAATGTCGATGGTCATTACAATATTGATGGTCATTAAAATGTTGTGGTTATTACAATATTGATGGTCATTACAATGTCGATGGTCATTACAATGGTCATTACAATGTCGATGGTCACCATGGTGATGGCCATTACAATATTGGTGGACATTAAATGTTAATGGTTATCATTACAATTTTGACCATGATGGTCATTACCGATGTTGATGATCATTAAAATGTTGTGGTTATTACAATGTTGATGGTCAGAACAATGTTGTGGCCGTCATAACGATGCTATTGTTGATTACAATGTGATGATGATGTTGGTTATTAAGTTAATGGGCATGTTTGTGGATATTTGTTTTATTTCTCCTATTGTTTTGTACCCATCATGATATGAAATATTATGTCCAATAAAATTCTTCAATCTTTATAATTTATTTTTCTTGTAACTTTCTGACTCATGTTTAATTGTCTTCATCACAAATTGCCCTGGATGGATTTAACGTTCGACTCCCATAGTTCCATGTTCCTTTCATTTTGATTTTACACGTGTTGGATGTAGTTTGCTAAACAGGAGGGGCTTATCCTTCGGGAGCACCCAGTCTTACTAGGCTTATCAAAGTCGTCACAATATTGTGACAATATCACGTGTTGTGTGTCCATGATTGCCATGGATATATTTAATGTCCCATAGTTCCACCTTCCTTTCACTCTCAATTTTGATTACACACGTGGCGGGTGTATCTAGCTAAACAGGGGATGCTTACTCATCCAGAGCACATGACCTCACTTCTCTGGTGGACTATGTTCATGTGTTTGTTAGTTTTAAGTTTTTATTTGACTGTGATTTGTACGTGGATTTGGTATGTTTTTGATTAAAAGTTTGGAAGTTTTAACCATTCTTTTAATGTTGGCAATAGACAGATATTTAAAAATACAACCTTAAACGTGTTTAACAAAATTTTCCAGTTTTCAAACTTTTTAGTTTGCTTTTGGTACTGTGATTTGACCATGGACCGGTTTGTTTGTGTTTGGTCATTGTGAAGTTTCTTTAATCTATACTCTATACTGTCAAAACTTCAGTATTTTTCTTTCACTTGTGCCTAGTCGAAGCGAGAAATCGCTTTGTCCATACCCCCATGACCTTAGTAAAACGTTGCCACTATGTTGATCTTACTAGTCACAAAATCAGTCGAATGACATACGACTTACAACACCGAAGTATATCTAAAGTTTACATCATTTTAAAATTAGTAAAATTCCCATAGCCGCAACATTTTTAATATTTAATGGTGTTCGAGATTTAGCACAGCGATTTCTAGTTACAACAAAGCGAAATAATGAAACTAAGGCATACAATCTACTCCAATCAAACACCCGCCCATGTTCAAAAGGAAAGTTAAAAACTTTGAAAACTGGATAACATATGAACTTTAACCAGGGAAGTTAGGCTAGGTGCTCCGGAAGGGTAAGCCCCTTCCTAGCTAGCTATTCTCGCCATGAATAAAATTATGTAAATATAAATAGTGTGGCAGAACCATGCAAACGTAAAAGACCAATATTGTAATAATTACTGTAAACAAAAGAAATAATACAACTACTGTCAGAGCCGGTCTGTTTGTGACAGTAAAGTTACGCTTTTTTCCATAGAAAACTAAATAAATCTGAATAAAAATTTCTATGCGCATCCGTGATTAGCGTAGAATATTTCTGCACAGAGCAAAACGCTGGCGCTATGGGTATTTAATATGATGAAAAACCAGGCAAATGGCGGACCCTGTTGCGCATATGACGTAAAACATCACCAATAACATCACTTCCGGTGTCAACATCGTCATTTCCGCCATGTAAAATCCCCATAGTGCCAACATTTTCTTTTCTGCAGAAATAATCTATGACAATCGCGGATGCGCATACAGATTTTCAGTTACGACTAGGCACAAGCAAGTGAATAACATCAATTTTTATTTAGATTCATTTGATTTTCTATAGAAAAATGCGTAACTTCACTGCCACAAACAGACCCACTCTGATAGTAAAACATGTATCAGATAGCAGCCAAGGCAATCGGCATTTAGTTTCGTCAAAAATGTTCACCAACTAATTTCAACAGAGATTGACAAAATTTGCGAAATATACGTCATGGGAAATCTTAGCTAAGAAATGATTGTGAAACTGGCCCCATTAAACCTTATATTCCTAAATATCTTAATACCCCAAATTATTAACATTTCAAATTTACCAGATTTAAGGTAAGAAAAATCTTAGTTAAGGAATAATTGTGAAACTGGTACCAATGACACATTAAAATATTAAATATCTTAACCAAAATTATTACTCTTTCAAATTAGCCAGATATATGTTAAGAAAACTCTAAGTTAAGGTATGATTGTAATTTAAACCGAAGCCTGGGCTGACTTCCTTAAATTGTTGGTGATTAAGTTGTCTTGTTGAGACTGAATAAGACCAGTCCTGTATAGAGGTACGAATGGTTTCATGTTAAGAGATTTTAATTACTCATAAATAAAAAATATAAAAAAATTTCGACTAGTCGGTCGCTATGCAAACTATCCAACTGCATTAATCGGGCCTACAATTTAAAAAAAAATTCACAGTTAATAACATCACATAATCAAGAGATCCTGAAACACGGGGGTGAATGGATTAGGGGCGGGATGGTAATATCAAAAACAAACATACTAATCCATGTCCGAATCACAATCCAGAAGCAAAGTAAACACTTTGGAACTGACAAGTTAGGTTAGACACGTGAACTTCCACCAGGGAAATGAGACCGGGTGCTCCGGAAGGGTAAGCACCTCCTGTTTAACTAGCTACACCCGCCACGTGTGTAATCACAATTGTGTGAAATGAACATGGAACTATGGGACGTCAAATATATCCAGGGCAATTCTGGACACAGAGAACAATACTGTGGCACTACAACATTACAGAGGAGTTGAAATCAAGCTCCAGTTTCACACTCGTTACTTAACAAATTTTGACAATCTCTGTTGGAACTATGAATGTGTATTTTTTACGAAACTGAGTGCAGATGTTATAAGTGATTTTCAAAATAACACATTAAATACTAAAATATCTATACAATTCTCAAAAGCATTAAGATCTTAACTTTGCCAGAGTTAAGTTAACCCTCTTGCTTCCAAATGGACATGTGTGTACTCTACCGACAGCCTGCCATACGACACACATATGTCTTTCAATGGAATTGACAACTCTTGGTTAAAAGACCAAGAGATACTCATAATCTTTTGAAAAGTAAGCAAAAATGCAAAATGTTGACTATGCAGATTATAATCTACAATTAACAAATGATGACATATGACAAGCGCGTCTGACGTCATAATTTATTGTTGACATCATATTTCGCATTGTGAACTTCAATTTGGAACTGCCAACATTGCGTTGAAAATTAATTTGGCAGCAAGAGGGTTAACAGGTCTCAGCTAAGGAATGACTGTGATACTGGAGCCAGGAACAAAGGCTTCGTGTTTTGTGTCGGTTTTCACCTCATAATTATTACTAATACTTTTAATTTTACAGCACTAGACGACCATTTTGGAATCAAATTCCTTATCAATAGTTCTCGGAAAGAAACTATGGAAATCTAAATATTTTAGAATGTTGGAATGAGAAAAATATTTAAAAAAAAAAAAAACCCGAATTTTATTTTACCAAATGCGTCTAAGGCAACACTTCGAACGATTAAGCTTTGCTCACTGTATTTCCATAAACTGAGTGCACATGTTTTTTTATTATTTATTTTTTAAATTGAAAATGTTTCCATTCAACTATCAATAAAATGCATTTAAAATGCACTAACCTAACCAAACTATATTTTTGATTAAAAACACTATTGTTCAGTTCTCCTCTTCATAGAGAAATTTTGCAAAATTTCTGTAAATTTTATCAGGTTTATACACCAAAATTGGCCTCATTCAAAGTTACATCAGGTCATTTAGTCTTAGGGTCAGGTAGGTCATTGTTGTTCGGGGTTTTTCCGGGTGTGATCATCATAAATATATGACATAACGTTTATAGTCGTTCCAAGTAAAAAGGTACAGAAGGAATAATTTTGACAGTCATATTTGTTGTTTTGTTAAAAAGTTCAAAGATTGCTCTATGTACAGAATTAAGTTCACTTTTTCATGAATGAAAAATATTTTTTCCTATTAGGTAAGTACATTTTATATTAAGTTTTGACAATTTTTTGTGAGTTTGTTGGAAAATACTTTATTCTTGAATTTTCTGTGTGCACTGAATTAGTGGAAATACTGTAGTTATTTGAGAAATTTAAAAATTTAGGAAACAGATAATTTTGATGAACAATGTTAATCCAACGATAATTTGTATCGCCTACTCGTGAATGCTTAGTCCTCCAACAGAGATACCGGCGTAGTGGATCGCCGGCCACGCCCACTATGTTCCGACAAAGGGTCGACATGCTTGAATTACACGCAAAAAGAATAAAAACTCGACCTGAATTGTGCGATTTAATGACGTCACTGACACTAGAACGTCATTAGTTGCCGTAACGCTGCTTTGGTACCGTAATGGCGGCCAGTGTCAGAACATTGTGGGCGTGGCCGGTGATATGTAGGTTAATTTTCCTGTTTTAATTTTTCAGCACTGCCCCCGGTTTCATAATCATTCCTTGGCTAAGATTTTCCTTAACTTAATCACGCAAAATTTCTAATCTTTAAAATCTTGTTAATTTGCAAGATATTCAGGAATTTAAGGTGTCAAAATTAAGATCATTTCTAGATTAAAACATTTGCATTTAGTTTTGATAAGAATATTCATCAGTAGTTACAAAAGAGATTACTAAAATTTGCTAAATTCAAGTTAAGGAAAATCTTAGCGAAGGAATAATGATTGTGAAACCGGGGCCTTTTAGAAACAATTTCCGCATCAGAAGTGCTCAGACTAGAATTGGAAAAACCAACGGAGAATAATCAATACTTATACCTTATTTGTATAAATTTACAATTTTAACAAACCATCAGATAGAGTAACTGGTCAAACCCGGTGATGTTACATTGCAACACACATTGTTGATGTTTTGAACATCATGTTTTTCTATCGCTATATATGTGTTGTTTCGGTGCTGACCTTTGTTCAAAGCAAGAACAAACATACTAATCAATGTCCAAATCACAATCCTACGCAAAGTAAAAACTTTGAAACTGATATATAAGGTTAAACACGTGAACTTAGACCAGCGATATTAGGCAGGTGTTCCGGAAGGGCAAGTATCTCCTGTTTAGCACGTTGAGAACGACAGTGTAAACACAAAAGTATGGGACGCCAAAAATATCCAGCTACACCTGTCAGGTGGTAAATTAAAATTGACAATGAAAGGAGCATGGGGATATTTAACAACAGAAATAGAGTCTAAGAAATTTTGAAATAATTTCTAAAATAATATGCTCTTATGAGGTATTGTGTTTGATGTCAAAAGGTCAATTATGTAGGTCGCTGTTACTAATATCTGATACGTTACAGCATAAAAGATGTTAGCAGGGGCTAACTGTAATGTCGTTTCATCTGATGTACAGTTTTCTTCAAGAACTAAAGTAAACTTACTTTTCTTGCAAGAAGATCCATCCGCTTGCAAAACGGAGTCATCTGAGCATGCGCATATCCATTCCCTTCCCGGTTTTGGAAGACATATTTCAGAACATCCGCCTTTGTTATCAGAACATCTGTTTGAAGTATCGGAACCCAAGCCTAAAAAATATGAAGAAAAATGAGAGGAGTATAATAACTATAATTTAACATCCCAAAGTCCCATATTCTTTTCTTTCCCAATTGTAATCACATTCTAGGGGGTGTAGCTAGCTAAACAGGAGGTGCTTACCCTTCCGTAGCATAAAGTATGGGAACCCAAGCCTAGAAAAAATACGAAGAAACATGAGAGAAGTGGAATACCTTACTTATATATATAATTTGACATCCCATAGTTCCATGTTCTTTTCTTTCCCAATTTTAATTATATACTAGGGGGTTGTAGCTAGCTAAACAGGAGATAAGGACCAGGTCCGGTTTCACAATCATTCTTTAGCTAAGAGTTTTCTTAACTTTAATCCTGCAACATTTCTAATCTTTATAATTTCGTTAATTTTCGTTATTTTCAAGAATTTAAGGTGTCATTTTTAAGATCACTTCTAGAAAAAAATATTTGCATTAAGTTTTGACAACAATATTTATCAGTCGTTCTAAAAGAGATTAGCAAAATTGCTAAATTTAAGTTAAGAAAAATCTTAGCTAAGGAACGATTGGGAAACTGGGACCAGGCCCAATTTCTTGGTGGAAGTTCACGTGTTTAACATAATTTGCCAGTGTTTACCTGTGGATTTGACTTGGACAGTTGTGTTTGTTTTTGATTAGTTTCACCGCCTAGTGAAGATACTTCGCTTATATCCAGGCGGTCAGTTTATTTTATTGTATTTTGAATTTTGAATAAATAGCGTATTTGAAATCATTGGAGACAGAGGAATGGAGGAAAACACAAGGAGAGTAAGTGATCGAGGGGAAATTGAAGAGATATGGGATAATAAAGTTACACACACACACACAGAGAGAGAGAGAGAGAGAGAGAGAGAGAGAGAGAGAGAGAGAGAGAGAGAGTCCATTACTTGTACAT